>JAJTUV010000150.1:600000-837500 GCA_021653895.1 Mastomys natalensis
AGAGAGAGAGAAAGTACTTCCAATGTGGCAGAGGGAAATGTATTTCAGCAATGTGAAATCCAGGAACAATGTTCTTCAAACAATTTGGCGAAAGAAATGAACTGCTTTCTAAAAAGATTTTTCTAGCAAGCATTTTCTCAGGAGGGTAGATAGCAATTCATATAAAAAGCATAGATATTCAGCACTCATGCTCTCATAATTCTGGGCAAAAGATCTTCTTCTGGGATTGTAAACTGGTGACAGGAAGCTTGATAAGCTGATTGACTCAACTAAGGAAACTAGAATACATGAAATAAGCCAATATTTGCAATACCCCGAGTTTTCACACCTTAGTGTGACTCTAGAAGATCTTTACTCTCTGTCACATAGTTTTGTGGCTTCATCAGTCACCTTATTTCATGAAAGCTAAATGGTTTTGTTTGAGTTATACCTTTTCTAAATATAATAAGCAAAGTGTATTAAATATTCTATCTCAAAAAAAATACAAACTAGCTCTCAAAACTACAAACATTCACATTAAACAGAACACAAAATGTAAATGATTCATATCGCACAGACTATAGTGCAGGACAGAAACTGAAGGAGGGGCCGTCTGCAGACCATTCCACCTGGATATCCATCCCATGTGCAGTCACCAAAGGTAGATCTGACGTGGGTGTCAGGAGGTGCATGCTGACAGGAGCCTAACATAACTGTCTCCTTAGAGGTCTGCAAGAGTCTGACATATTCAGAGGCGATGCTCACAGCTAACCATTAAACTGATCATGGGGTTCCCAACAGAGAAGATAGATGAAGACTGAAGGAGTAGAAAGGGTACGGGACCCCATGTGGAGAGCAACAATACCAACCATCCAGAGCCGCAGGGTCTAAACCACAGCCTGGGAGCGCTTAGGAGGGACCCATGGTTCCAGCTATATATGCAAGGGAGCTATATATAAGTGGGAGAAGAGATTCTTGGTCCCATGAAGGCTGGACATCGTGGGGGGGGGAGTATTCGAGGATGGGGAGGTGAGGTTCTGGGAGGGTGGGTGTGGGTACACCATCACAGAGGCAGGAGGAGGGGGGAAGGGATAGGGAGTTCCTGGGAGGGAGGGGGAAAAGGGAGTAAGGGGAAAACACCTGAAATGTAATAAAAGTTCCAATAAAAAAAAGTGAGAAAGAAAGATGACAAATCTTTCTTCGTCTTCGTCGGTACATCTGTTTCCATCTCCTTCCATCCAAGGGATCATGTATGACCATGTGAATTCTGCCTGCTCTAGCACCATTCAGTTTACTGATTCCAATGGACACGGGGCCCCAAGCCCTGCCTATCATTAAAGGTTAGCGAAACTCGTGATGCCATAAGCAAGCTTAGACAGACAGTAATTTTCAGTTCTTGTAGGAAGTTCAGTAGAGAGCTGGCACAGAACATTATAGAAGCCTCTTTCCACCACAGCCTGCATCTTATCCTCAAGTGCTATTACTTGCTCTTGAGACGCCTGGCTCTCCTCTCCACAAGCTACAAACTCACTGATGTCATTTTGTCATCTCTATTTCAGTCTCATCCACAATCCAGCTGTTTCCTCTCACACTGACCATTCAGTGTCCCTAGTAGAGAGACTCAGGTTTTTACCTTTGGGGCAAGCATATTGAGTTAGTTTTTCTGTTCGTTGTTTGTTTGATTGATTGTTTTTTCTGTCTTTGACTAGGGTTCTGCAAAAGGATGGTCATTCTCTGTTCCTAGGAGAATACCTGTCCTCGGTAAGCCTTCCAGATGTGCCTAGACACCTGAATCCTGAGGAAAGCTGAGCTTCAAGAGAAGGGCCACTTTGCACTATGACAAAAATTGAGAAGGAAGAATCCTGACGAGTAATGGTCAGAAGAAATTAATGGAGGACTGGAGAGCTGGCTCAGCAGTTGGGAGCACTGGACAGCTGGCTCAGCAGTTTGGAGCATCTGGCTGTTCTTCCAGAGGACTTAGGCTCAATTCCCAGCAACTAGAAGGCAGGTCAAGACTGTCTGTAACTTCATTCCAGAGGATCTGATACCCTCACACAGACAAACATGCAGCCAAAACACCAATGCACATAAAAATAAATAAAATATTATAAAAGAAAAGCTATGGAAATAAGTTGTGTATGTGAGATGAATGGAGCTTATGTCCAAACTTTAAAATCCTTTTCTAAAATTTACCAACATTAAAACAGTTCTGGAGTTGTAACTTTTTATTTTCTTACTTTTTAAAGATTTATTTATTTTATATATTAGCACATTGTCGCTGTCTTCAAACACACCAGAAGAGGGCACCAGACTCTGCTAGAGAAGGTAGTGATCCACCATGTGGTTGCTGGGAATTGAACTCAGGACCTCTGGAAGAGCAGTCAGTGCTCTTAACCACTGACCCATCTCTCCTGCCACCTTATTATTTGTTAATAAAGATGTTTTAAAAGCCTGCACGTAAGTCGTAAGTCTCTGCATCACATATGTGTAATGCTCACAAAAACTAGAAGAGGCCACCAGACGCCCTGGGGCTAGAGTTAACAGATGGTTGTGAACTGCCCTATGCATGCTGTGAATTGAACCTAGGTCCTCTTGGAGGGAAAAAAATGTGTGTGTGTGTGTGTGTGTGTGTGTGTGTGTGTGTGTGTGTGGTGTGTTCTGTTTCTTTTCCCAAACATACAGTATACAAGAGCCTGTAAAAAGATGTTACCTCATAGAGAGTTGTTAATATACCATAAATCAGTGCAGAGTCTCACCCTTCACAAGAAAAATAACAGAAAACTACTGCTCTTTTCTGGATGTTATGCAACAATATTGTCTTAAATCTAAGACACTTCTAATAAAAAAAAAAAATTCAGCAGGATCTGTTGGCACAAGCCTTTTAACCCAAGCTCCTTGGAAAGCTAAAGCAACAGAAAAGTGAATTCATGGCTTCCCCTGGGCTAGAAGGTAGATTCAAGAACAATATAGAAAACTTAAGAAGATCCAGTATCAAAAATTAAAATGTGAGGCTGAAGCAATGACTCATTAGTTAAGAGCACTTATGATCTGGCAGAAGACAAGAGTTCAGTTCCCATAACCTGCAACCAACTGCAACTTCAGTTGTAGGGGACCCAACACCTACTGGATTTTGCAGGCACTGGGCACATACCTACAAGGTAGACAAACATATGGAGGCAAAATGCTCATAACAAATAATAAATAAATAAATAAATAAATAAATCTTTAAGAAACTAAAATAGAGCTTCAACAGGTTGCTGGTCCTATATTCATGAAACCCCAAATCCAATATCGTAAAATAATTTTTAAAATTTGTCATGTTTCTGTTTCCCACTGAAAATGTACTACAAAATGACCTAGGAATATTTAAAATTTCTATAGGAAAATCTGAAGCTTCTGCCCGGTTCCATCACTCACAATAAGATTTCGGTATCCACAAACTCTGATGTTTATCTTCATTTCTATTTTGCAATTGAGCTTAGTGCTTGTAGCATCTCAGGATGAATTTTAAAGCCAGAAATTGTTTTTGAAAAGTCAATGGCACAAAAGGTGTAAGTTTGCAAAGATACACTGCTATGATTCTTCCCGGGAGATGAGTTGTGTCAACTTGACAAAGTAGAACAACCTAGGAAGAGAGACTCTCATTTGAAGAGCAGGTTCCATCAGATTTGTCTGTGAGGCATTTTGTTAATTGCTAATAGCAGGAGTGCCCATACCACTGTGGGTCTCTGATTGCAAGGCCTGAGGCTTGGGATATCTAAGAAAGCATTCTGAGCAAGGCAGGGAGACCAAGCCAATAACAATGTTCCTCCATACTCTCTCCTTCAGCTCTTGCCTAGACCTTGTGTCCTGGTTTCCCTCAACGGTGGACTATAATCTGTAAGCTGAATAAACTGTTCCCTTTCTAGGTTGCTTTTGATCAGTGCTTTATCATAGCAACAGAAACCAAACTGCAACAGCAAATGTTAAAATTGATTCTACAATGATCAATTGTAGGATAGCATCAACAGTTTTCTAAAAGTTTGCATAAAGCAGAGAAAATTAATGAGATAAGGTGAAATAAACACCAAATTAATTTTTGTGTTGACTTTTGTGTATGTATAGTGTATGTTTGCGCACACATATGTTCATGTGGGAGCCAGTGGTCAATGTCTACTGCCTTCCTCAATCATTTACCATTTTACTTGTTGACACAACATCTCTCACTAAACCCCACAGTCCCAGTGCATGTCTATATGGTGTCTGGTCATGGGCTCTGGGGATCCTCTTATCTCTACCTGCATTGCCGTAAGTTAGATACATACAAACATGTCTGCCTTTTTTACAGGGGTTATAAACATCAGAACCCAGATCCTTATGCTTCCACAACTGACAGGCGCATTTCCTCATGGAACATGTTAAATCACATGGATGAAACCAACACCTATTCCTTCAAGGAAAGTGGTAAATTATCATAAACATATTATACAGCACATATAAGACATTTGAAATAAAATTTCCACTTAACTTTCGACACACTATTGAAAAATAGAGATTGACCTGGTTAACAAGTCAGAAAAACAAGAATTCTAAAGATTTCAAGTCATCCTCCTAGATGATATGACAGCTAAGGAGCAAAGCCAGGGTTTGGCAGATTCATGCTGAATTCAGGACAAATTTCTCCTTGCATACTACAATGCCTTTAAAAACACACACCCTGAAGAGATCATCAAAAGGTCTCTGAGGTTAACTGTTTGTTGTTATGCTTTGAATTATTTTTTAAGTACAGACAGAGCCTTGTGGTGGGCAAAAGCTTTTTTAGAGCCCACAACCGCAAGGTTAATGAAGAACTGCTCCTCTATTGGTTTCCCCTGCATTAATGTGTT
The DNA here is from genome assembly GCA_021653895.1 of Mastomys natalensis. Classification (NCBI taxonomy): domain Eukaryota; kingdom Metazoa; phylum Chordata; class Mammalia; order Rodentia; family Muridae; genus Mastomys; species Mastomys natalensis. The sequence continues at coordinate 604,845 of JAJTUV010000150.1, forward strand.
GACTTCGGTACATTCAGTAAATACCCTCAGGTTCTGGGGTTAGCATTTGCTAAGTAACGTGTTCAACACAGAAGTCCCAGCGAGAGTCCTCTGGTACAGTGTTCTCATTGATCACTTTTTCTAAAAATACAATCATGAGATTTCACACCATTGATAAGCATTAGTAAGGCAAAGAAAGTGAAAGCTGCTTTCGTGTTTTAAGACCAAATACTCAGAATGAATCCTCTGGGTCTGCTTCCCTCATTCATCCAGTATCTCATTAGCTAGCTCATTCCTTCCACAAATAAAATTTATCAAGTAAGGTTTCTGTTAGGGGAAAAAGTATCTATTTTTACAGAGTATGTATTTTTAGATCAGAGAAATCTTGAGTTGGAAGAGCCATTCACCAGCTCTGTCCCCACAAAGGTTAAAACATTGTCTATGTCTTTCCTGCTCCATCTGCTAATCCACCAGCATATCTCACCACATGGCTACTCTCTGCTGCTGCTGCTACTGCTGCTGCTGCTGATGATGATGACGGTGGTAGTGGTAGTGGTGATGATGATAATAATGATGGAGCTTACAGGTGTAATTTGTCCTGCCTCAGGAAACTGTAATGTCCTTGTTATGTTACTAGATACCCAACCCTTTATTAACTATCCCTCATGAATCTGAGTACATGCATCAGATGGTTTCTGCCTGAACCTTGTATACAGAGCTGGATACCCTATCTATAACTACCTCAAAGCTCTTGGTTTCTCTCTGTCTCAGGCACCATGGTATGGCTTGTATGGAAAACATCCTCCACAGCCTTGTGTATTTGAACATTTCATTCAGTGGCACAATTTGTGAGATTAAAGAATCTTTGAGAAATGAGCCAAACAGAGAACCACAGGATTGTGCATTGAGGATTACATACTAGTCCTGCTTCCAACTCAAGCAACATCTGCTTTCTAATCCAGAGGACTACAGGCCAAGCAATAAGCTCAGGCTGCCACTGAGGGAGACCATCTAACATATATCTTCTTCCTTATCAAGCTTTAAATTGTGAGTCAAAATTAAACTTTCTTTCTTTAAGTTGCTTCTGCCTAGTATTTTCTTCATAGTGATGAAGAAAGTAACTAAATTAACATGCTCTTACATGTGAAATACCTAGGAGATATATATATATGAAAATACAGGAAGGAGTTATGCACTCACAGGAAACATAGCTATTAGGTAATAAGAAACACAGGAAAAACAGGAGTTGTGTGCCAACAGGAAATGGGACATTACTGACCAGTAGATAAGATATCTTGGTCTACTGGCTCCTTTCCAGAGACCTTCTCTAAAAAATAATCTTATGAAGAATCTCTCTCTCTCTCTCTCTCTCTCTCTCTCTCTCTCTCTCTCTCTCTCTCTCTTTCTCCCCTCTCCCCTCTCTCCTCTCCCCTCTCCCCTCCCCTCTCCCCTCTCCCCTCTCCCCTCCCTCTCCCCTCTCCCTTCTCTCCTCTCCCCTTTCCTCTCTTTCTCCTCTCTCTCCCCCCGTGTGTGTTACTTCCTCTTTTATAGCTAGCCCTCTCTTTCTGAAAAGCTTTGATTCTTTTTTTATATCTTGAATTTTCATAAAGCTGTCAAAAGTGTCAATTGTTTACCTGGTGCTCTATGTCATTCTATTATTCTATCTTAGGTCAGATCTCAATCACAACAGCTGTAATGTCACCACAGAAAAAGGGCTGCTAATAAATGTCCACGGGGTAGTAAAGTTTGAAAACTGAATACTTCTTTAACCAATATAATATTTGATTTAAGCTAGACTTATCAATGAATACTAAAGGCAGTGATTAAGATGTGGCTAAGGAAAAAAATTCAAAATTTTTGATGAATTATACAATGAGTCATTTAAATTTTATAAAGAAAAATTTGTGGCTTTGCATATGAGACTTCTGAGATCTACCTACTTAACTGGAAGATCAAACGCTTCACAAATAAAAGAACCATCTGATGCCCTATGCCTCTGAAAAGAATAGGCCATGAGATACACATCCTCCTCTGTCAATCTGTCTTGTCAAAGTGTTTATCTGGTGTCTCATCACAATTCTACATTGACTTCTAGGAGAAGTAAAGAGTAGAGACAAAGTTAATTGACACAGTAAAGAAAACAACTGGATGAAATAGACAGTCCAAAAGACTGGATCTCTTCAAAAACCAAGAGCAGAGAAATAGTGTATAAAGGAAAACAAAAACAAACATATGTGTACATACACTATATGTACATACATCCACACACATTCAGAAGAGTAAACTTTATTCATCTTAATTGGATTCTAAATTTCCTAAGCAGCTACAAGAGACATTAGTAAATATCTGAATAAACTTTAAATAGTAATTGGATGATATTGTATATTGCTGCTATTTCCTTAAGCTTTATAGTTGATTGTAATTTTTAAAAGAGATGGTATGTGTATTTTATTTTGAGGTAGCAGATTCTAAACTCTTACTTCAAGGGGTTCTGTGTTTTGTAGCTGTGTGTAATCAAAGAAGAAAGGCCATTACTTTGCAAAAGTAAATGATTCAACTTCAAATCTTGATGTTGTTTGTGAATATTTATTATTCTATTGTGTCCATATTTTATAGGTTTGAACTTTTTCTTTTAAAAAATTGTAGAAAACTGAAGAGCCAAGTGATATTTATCATAAAAAAATGTATCAAGTAGTGGCGGTTATAGGACATTGTCTAAGAACATTTTCATGAATGTATTTTATGGACCATTAATCAAGAGTTCTGTCAGAAAAAGGAAAGAATTTTCAAGGCCTGATATGTTTGTAAATCGTGTGCAATAACTTCCCCTGGTGGGAATGGACATTGACATATTGATAACAGTAGGACGTGCTGAACAAACTCCGCATTGGCTTTGAGATCTAACTTCAGGAAAGGGTGTTACAGATGATCTGGTCGGAAAGCAACCAGCCACAGCTGCAAAGTACAGTACTTTGAATTCAGAAACCATGATATATAAATGGACAACTCTTGCCTGTGAGCAGAAATCAAATGAATGAACTTGGTTAGACACATAAGTAGTTTAGTGTCTTAGTTAAAAATCAATCACTAATACTAAGGAGAGGAATGTTTGTTGATGATCAAATTTCAAGCATAGTAAACTCAGGAAGCTTCATTAAGAATGTTAATATTTCATATTGGTACCTTGCCCTAGGGTTTTTAATGACTAGAGTGACAGCATAACCTGTGCTATACACCATGGCAAAATTTAAGGTAGCTTGCCAAATGCTCATCACCCAAATGTGCCCCAAGATATTAATTGAAATCAAATTTTATAAGCCTGTCACTGATCAGGATTTAGGTGGGTTTGATGCCATTTCCCACCTTATGTGTTAATAATGGAGCATATGAAGGCTATTGGTAAACAACACTATGACTTGATCATTAATTTTTGCTTGCAACATATCAGTGAGCCTAACAGGTTTTGGTGGAAAGCAAGACATGAAGAGCTTTAGTCTGATTTGCTTCCTCAGGCCTAACACATTCTGAATTCAGATGTGAGGAAGTCTCAATAATGATTTTGCATATTCCTCCATTGCTTCATTTATTCCATGAAGTACCTGCCACAAATTAAGGCTCTGAAAAGCTCAACCAAGTGCTGATATGAGCCTTCCCTCATGAATGGTGAGGATAGATGGCCGTCATTGATGGATATATATCATAGAAGCAGCTGCATCATTACAAGGCTGCATAACCTAGTGAGCTCAATTTAGAGGACAATAGGAGCTCAGCAGATAATGTGTCCTGTTTAGAACTCCAGATAAACCTCCACCATGTGCCAATACTACTCCAGATCTGAGGACTGTTGACTTGAATGAAAGAAATATGAACAGTTTTGTATCCTACACTCGTCAAGCAAAAATATCAATATAAAAGTCACTTGTTTCTTGACAGCCTTAAGTATAAAGGATATGAAACACCAAGGGGGCTCAGACAGATGCGGGGAAAGAATGATGTTTGTCAGGGAAACCTTTCTGCAACATGACATAGAAAGAAGAAAAGATCAATCTCTTCAAAAGTCATCTTCCTAATGATGACCTTCCTGTTATGAACAGGACACGGGAGAAAGACAGTGGCAAGAAAGCAGCCTCAAAGGACCAGCTAGATAGCTCCATGGATAGATGTGCTTGTCATCAAACCTGATAGACTGAGGTTCATGCTAGGATCCACATGATTGAAGAAGAGAACTGATTCTAGCATATTGTCCTCTGCCACAGATATATATACACATATGCATGCACATACACACACACACACACACACAGAATTTAAAGAGAGAGAAGGATTTACAAAAGGTACTCACCCCACACAATATTAATCAATAAGAACTTCATAATACTGTCTTTATGACTCAATATTTTGCTAAGTCTTCTGACATGTAAATAAATTATAGGGTCAACAATTTTGGTTTTCTCATTCTCTCCTCAAAGAAAAGTATTCTCTTTCAGGATTGTATATAAATGGAAGGCAATTCTGACTTACTTCCCAGATCCATATGAGGATGCCTACAGGAGACAGCTCCAAAACACAAGAGTCAAGAAGACTATCCAATTCTCACCAACTCATTTTTATCTGAAGATTAACTTTTCTAAACTGTAAATTTTAGACATTACTTACCTTGCATGTTCAAGGCCCTATGTTTAATGCTCAGTAACTGGAAACTTTAGACAAAATCTTCTAGAATTCTTCCTGTTATGTGTTTAAAATGGCTGCTTGTCCCTAAAGATCCTTGTGTTAAAGTGTTGCCACTGTGACAGTGTTGGGACCTAGGGAACCTGTAGTGGCTTGTGTTCTCATGCTAATTATGTTATGGAAAAACCTGTTTGCAACAGTTGTGGTTCTATTGCATTCTAGGGAGCTTAGTATTCTTACAGAATGTGTCCTGGAGGTCTTAAAACAGTTTACCATAACAAAAAGAGGGATAGAGGCATGGAGTCATGGCAACATCAGAGTCAGGACAGCTGACACGAGGTGAGGTAAGGTTGCTTGGCAGTATCATTGGAGAGTCTGTAAGTGGCAATTACAAGCTAGTTCTAGGGAGTACACATAGCCAGCAATCTTTACAGCGACCAAGTCCTGTGACTTTAAGGAGTTGGTATGCCAAGGTCAAGATCTGAAGCAAAAGGCAAAATGATAAGTTAGTACCATTTATGAGAGGTGATGTCAAAGAAGTAAGAACCTCGAGGAGTGTTAGCTTACTTCCCCTACTTTTCCAATATCTAGAGATTGGGCAATTGAGAATATTTTCTCTGAATGAGGACATCACTTACTGGGGATCTGGCTTAATTTTTATGGTAGAGCTTACCAACATCTCCTGTCTCCCACCTGGGATCCCATGGGTCTTCTATGTAGAAAAAGAGTGTCTCATGTTGTTGATAGAAGTGATTGGTCCATGATCCTAGCATATGTATCTGACAAGACCAATATGGGCAGCCCCCATATTCATCTGGCCATTCTTCACAATCATCTTTTGTCTGGTCAAAGAGAAAGCAAGTAAAGAGATCATAATATTTAGATAGAATAACAGATATAGGAGCGACAGCAATTTGGATCAGTTCCTGGCATCTGGCTATGGAGCAGTTTCCTGACACTATTTGGAAAGACTATTTGTTATCTGTGGGGATTTTTGGAACCTCAAATCTCTGGATGTAAGGGCTACCCTAGATGGAAATGAACAGCAGAGGTAGGATGAGAAGCCCATGTCTAATTTTCCCGTGAGGTCCCGTTTTAGCTGCCAGAGTGGGTCTCATTTTTGGGGTTGGAGACAAGAAGCTTCTGCAACTTAACAGGCTTTTTCCTGGTAGGTTCCATAAATGGTGACAACAGGGAGAACGATGTTTAGCAACCCAAAAGGGGGTTTTAAACTCCCGACTTGAGGGTTACCTGAGAAGATGGTAAAAGGGAAAAAAACATGTGTTAGTAGATTGATGGCTAGGAGAAAAGGGGCAGAAAGGGGTGCTGAAGAGCTTGGATTTAAGGGGGAAAGGGGGGGCAAAGGAAATAGAGGCTCCCAACTTAACTAGAAGATTCCCCTTTCCCCAAAAAGGGGACAGGGGGGCCCTGTCGGGACTACCAACGGGGAAAGGGTGGGAGGTACACCCCTAAAAAAAGCAAAATAGGGGGGGGGGCTGGTGAGGAAGGTAAAGGATACTTCTTCCCCGACCCAAAAGGAGGAAAAAGAGGGGAAAGGGTCCTCAAGACTCCCCCCAGGACTGAATAAGTGTCCAAGAGGAAAGGGCCAAAAGGGTTCCCGGGGCTCTCTTCTAGTGATAGCAGGGTCAGGGCAAGGGAAATCAGGGCCTCTTCAGTCATCCCAACCCGCCTAGATCAGCTGGGGGGTTTCCTTTGGGGTGATTTTCCTTGACCAATTTGTAAGGGAGGGGCCTGATGTTATGCTTTGAATTTTTTTTTTTATGTACCCGACAGGGGCCTTGTGGTGGGCCAAAAAAATTTTTTAGAGCCCCCAACCCCCAAAGGTTTTAAAGAAGAACTGCCCTCTATTGGTTTCCCCCGCATTTAAAGTGTTGACTTCCCCCGGGAATTCAGTAAATTAAACCCCAGGGGGGTTTTGGGGTTTGGGATTTTCTAAGTAACGTGTTTTAACACAGAAAGTCCCAGCGAGGGGTCCTCTGGTACGTTTTTTCATTGATCAATTTTTTTAAAATACAATTTATTTTTTTCCCCCATTTTAAAAAGGGGTTAAATTTAAAGGGAAAAAAAAAGGAAAGCTGCTTTTTGTGTTTTTTGACCCCAAATAAATCAGAATGAATCCTTTTGGGTTTTTGCTGTTTCCCCATTCATTTCCCGTATTCAAATTTGCTAGCTCATTTTTCCCTTCCACAAATAAAAATTTTTTTTGAATGGTTTTTGTTAAGGGGGAAAAAAATATCTATTTTTTTTACAGTGAGTATGTTTTTTAGATCAGAGAAAAATTTTTGAGTTGGAAGGGGCCAATTTCACCGCCCCCTGTCCCCACCCCTAAAGGTTTATTTAAAAATTGTTAAGTTTTCCTGCCTCCATCTGCAAAACCAACCCCCAAAATTTTACCCCATGGCTACTCTTTTGCTGCCCGCTGCTACTGGCTGCTGCCCGCTGATGTTTATTTAAAGGGGGGGTAGTGGTAGTGGTGATGATGATTTAAAAATGATGGAGTTTCAGGGGTAATTTGTCCTGCCCCAGGAAACTGTAATTTTCCTTTGTTATGTTTTCTAGTTTCCCAAAACCTTTTTTAACTAAACCCCCATGAATTTTGAGTACATGCCCTCAGAGGGTTCTGCCTGAACCCTTTGGGATACAGGCTGGGTACCCCTTTTTTATAATACCAAAGCTCCCTTTGGTTTTCTCTCTGTCTCAGGGGCCCCCCTGGTTTTGGCTTTTTATGGAAAACAAACCTCCCCAGCCTTTTGTATTTGAAATTTCATTCAAAATGGCCCCAATTTGTGGATTAAAAAATTTTGAGAAAGATGCCAAAAAGAGAACCACAGGTTTTTGCAATTTAGGGTTTCATACTAGTCCGCTTTCCCAAAACCCAAGGGAACATTTGGGTTTCTTAAATTTGAGGACTACAGGCCAAAACAATAAGGAGGGTGCCTCCCGAGGGAGACCATCTAAAATTTTATTTTTCTTCCTTATAATCTTTTTAAATTTTTGAGTCCAAAAATTTAAAATTTCTTTCTTTTAAATTGGTTCTGCCTAGTATTTTCTTCATAGTGTTGGGAAGGGAAAGTAACTAAATTAAACATGCTCTTTCATGTTTAAAAAACCCAGGAGAAAAATAAAAATATATGAAAAATACAAGGGGAAAGGGGTTATGCACTCAAGGAAACAATTTGCCCATTAAAAGGGAATAAGGGAAAACAGGAAAAAACAGGAGTTGTGTGCCAAAAAGGGAAAAAGGGACATTAAATTTACCAAGGTTTGATAAGAATCTTGGTTTAATGGGTCCTTTCCGGACCTTTCTCTAAAAAAATTTAAACTTAGAAAAATCTCTCCTCCTTTTCTCCCCTCTAAACCCCTCTCTCTCTCTTTTCTCTCTATCCTCTCTTTCTCCCCTCTCCCCTGTTTCCCCTTTCCCCACTCCCCTCCCCTCTCCCCTTTTTCCCCTCCCCCACCTTTCCCCCCCCCCCCTCTCCCCTTTTCTCCCTCTTCCCCCTGTTTTTTCTTTCCCTTTTTCCCCTCCCCCCGTGTGTGTTTTCTTCCTTTTTTTTATAGCTTTGCCCCCCTTTTTTTGGAAAAACTTTGATTCTTTTTTTATTTCTTTGAATTTTCTTTAAAACTGTCAAAATGTGTCAATTGTTTAAAAAAAAGGGGCTTTTTGGGCAATTTATTTATTTTATCTTAGGTAGAAACTCAATTTAAAAAAAGCTGTAAAAGGTCACCAAAGAAAAAGGGGTGCTTAAAAAAATGTCCACGGGTTTTTAAAAGTTTTTTAAAAAAAAATTTCTTACTTTTAAAAAAAAAAAATATTTGGGTTTAAGGCAGACTTATTTAATTTTAATACTAAAAAGGGAGTGATTAAGATTGGGGTAAGGAAAAAAAAATTCCCAAAATTTTTTATTTAATTATACAAAAGGTATTTAAATTTTAATAAAGAAAAATTTGTGGGCTTTGCATATGAGGCTTCTGAGGAATCTAACATTTTCTTTTTAAAATGGAGATCAAACGCCCTTTTCCCAAAAAAAAGAACCATCTTTTAACCCTTATGCCTTTAGAAAAAATGGCCTTTTTAAAAAACAAAACCCCCTCTGTTTAATCTGGGGTTTTTAAAAGTTTTTTTATTTGGTGTTTAAAAAACAATTTTTTTCATTGACTTTCTTTTGGAGGGAAAATAAAGAGTTGAGGGCAAAGTTTTAAATTTACACAGTAGAAAGAAAAACCAATGGGGTTTAAAAAAATTTTGGGGGGGGAGTCCAAAAAATTCTGGATCCTTTAAAAAATCAAGGAAAAGGAGAGAAAATAGTGGTTTTTAAAGGAAAACCCAAAAACAAAAAAATATGTGTTCAAAACACTATATGGACATACATTTCCCCAAAAACATTTAAAAAATAAAAGTATAACCCCCTTTTTTCAAACTTAATTGGAATTTTTTAAATTTTCCCAAGCCCCTACAAGAGGAAAATTTGTTTAAATTCTGAAAAAAACTTTTTAAAAAAGGGTTGGGGAAAAGGGGATTGTATATTGCTGCTATTTCCTTAAAACTTTATAGTTGATTGGAAAATTTTTAAAAAAGATTGGTTTAAATGGGGTTATTTTATTTTGAAAAAGGATAGCAGGGTTTTTAAAATCTTACTTCAAGGGGTTCTGTGTTTTTGGGTTTTGTTGTAATCAAAGAAGAAAGGCCATTACTTTGAAAAGTAAATGATTCAAATTCAAATCTTGGGTGTTGTTTGTGAAAAATTTTTTTATTCTATTGTGTCCATTTTTATAGGTTTTGAAAAATTTTTTTTTTAAAAAATTGTAGAAAAAAAAAGAAGGCCCAAAATGATAAATTTTTCATAAAAAAATGTTATCAAGGGAGGTGGCGGGGTTTTTTGGACATTTGAAAAAAAGCATTTTTCGGAAAATTTTTTTTTATGGGATTTTTTTCAAAGAGGGTTATTTTTCCAAGGGAAATTGGGGAAAAAAAATTTTTAAGGGGGGCCTTTATAAAGGTTTTTAAAAACTTGTGGTGCAATAAATTTTCCCCTGGTGGGAATGGACATTTTACATATTGGGTAAAAAGTAGGACGGGGCTTTAAACAAAAATCCGCAAATTTGGGTTTGGATTTTTAACTTCAGGAAAAAGGGTTTTTTACAGATGAATTTGGTCGGGAAGGGAAAACCCGCCCAGTGCAAAGTACAAATCCTTTGGAATTTTAGAAACCTTTATTAAAATAAAATGGCCAAAATCTTGCCTGTGGAAAACAGAAAAACAATGAAAGAACTTGGTTTGACACATAAAAAATTTGTTTAGATGTCTTTTGTTAAAAATCAAATTTACTAATAAAGGAGGGGAAATTTTTGTTGAAAGATCAAAATTTTAAGCAAAAGTAAAAACCAAAGGAAACTTTCATTTAAAAAATGTGTAATTAAATTTAAAATTTTGGGACTTGCCCTAGGGTTTTTAATGAAATTTTGGGGTGAACAGTAAACCCGTGCTATAACCCATGGGGCAAAAATTTAAAAAAATAGTTTTCCCAAAATTTCTTTTAATTTAACCCAAAAAAGGGCCCCAAGATATTTAATTGAAAACAAAAAATTTTTTAAGCCCTTTAAATGATGGTTTTAGGTGGGGGTTTTATGCCAAATTTCCCACCTTATGTTGTTTAATTGGGGAAAAGAAGGGGTTTTGGGGAAACAACAAATATTTACTTGATAAAAATTTTTGCTTTGCAACATAAAACAGGGGAGGCCCCCAACAGGGTTTTGGGGGAAAAACAAGGGCATGGAAAAAAGAAAAAGGCTTTAGTCTGATTTCTTTCCCCAGGAAAAACACTTTTTGAATTTAGTGTGGGAAGTTTTCAATAAAGATTTTTGAAATTCCTCCCCTTGCTTTCCCTTTTTTTCCATGAAAAATTTTCCACAAAAATTTAAAGGGTTGGGGAAAAACTCAACCCCAAATGCTGATTTTGAGCCTTCCCCCCAGGAAAAAGGTTTAGGATAGATGGCGTCATTTATGGATAATTAAATTTATAGAAAACAGGGTGCATCTTTTCAAGGGTGCATAACCTAAATGAGCTCATTTTAGAGGAAAAAATAGGAGCTCAGCCCGAAAAAATTTTGTCCCGTTTTTTAAAAACTCCGATAAACCTCCACCATGTGCCAATATACTCCAGATCTGGGGACTGTTTACTTTAATGGAAAGAAATATGAAAGGTTTTTTTATCCTTTCACTCGGGCAAAACAAAAAAATCAATATAAAAATAAATTTTTTTTTGACAGCCTTAAGTATATAGGTTTTGAAACAACCAAGGGGGGCCCGACGAGGCGGGGAAAAAATGATGTTTTTTAACGGGAAAACCCCTTTTTTTTCAACATGGGAAAAGGGAAAAAAGAAAAGAAACAATCTTTTTCAAAAACTTTTTCCTTAAAGATGCCCCTTCCCCGTTAAAGAAAAGGGGGCCCGGGAGAAAGAAAAGTGGCAAGAAAGCAGCCCCAAAGGAAAAAGTTTGATAGTCCCTGGATAGGGTGTGCTTGTAAAAAAACCTGATAGACGGGTTCATTTCTAGGGTTCCCCAAAGATTTGAAGAAGAGAACTGATTTAGCATTTGTTCCTCTCCCCAGATATAATTTCACAAATGCTTTCACATTTCACAAACCCCCACTCACACACACAGAATTTTTGAGAGAGAGAAGGGGTTTTTCAAAGGTACTCACCCCCAAACACAAATGAATTTAAACCTAACGAAATTCTAATAAATGGGCTTTATGAATCAAAAATTTTTTTCTAAGTCTTCGGGCATTGTAAATAAATTATAGGGTCAAAAAATTTTTTTTGGGTTTTCATTTTTCTCCCAAAGAAAAGTAAATTTTCTTTCAGGAATTGTATATATAAATGGAAAGGGAAATTTTGACTTACTTCCCGTCCATATTTAGGATGCTTCAGGAAAGTACCCGCCCCAAAAACACAAGGGGTCAAGAAGAATTTTCCAATTCCACCAAAAAAAATTTTTATTGAAAATTAACTTTTCCCAAACTGTAAAAAAATTTTTTGGGCAAAATTTCCTTGCATGTTCAAGGCCCCCATTTTTTAATGCCAAGTAACTGGAAAAATTTAGGGCAAAAACTTCTAGAATTCTTCCTGTTTTTGTTTTTTAAAAATGGCCCGTTTTTTCCCTAAAGATCCTTGTTTTTAAAAAGTGTTGCCACTTGTGACCAAATGTTGGGACCTAGGGAACCCGTTTTTTTGGTTTTTTGTTCTCAGGGTTTAAATTTTGTTATGGAAAAAAAAACCGGGTTTTTAAACAGTTGTTTTGGGTTCTATTGCATTTTAGGGAGCTTAGTATTTTTACAAAAAATGTTTCCCCGGTGGGTTTAAAAAAAAATTTACCCAAACAAAAAGAGGGGTTTGAAAGGGATGGAAATCATAGGGGCAACATCAGAGTCAGGACAGTTTACACGAGGGAGGGTAAGGTTGCTTGGGAAATTTTCATTTGGGGGTCTGTAAGGGGCAAATTACAAAACTAATTTCTAGGGGTAAAAACATAGGCCGCAATCGTTTTCCCGGACCAAGTTTCCCGTGAAAATTTTTAAAAGGGGTTGGGTATTGGGCCAAAGGGCAAGATCTTGGAAAACAAAAGGCCCCAAAAAGATAAAATTTAGTACCCCTTTATGAGAGGGGTGATGTCAAAGAAGTAAAAAAACCCGAGGGTGTTGCTTTCTTCCCCCCAATTTTCCAATATCTAGAGATTTGGGGGGCCAAAATTTAGAATTTTTCTCTGGGGAAAGAGGAAAATCACCCTTTGGGGATTCTGGATTTAATTTTTATGGTAGAGCTTACCAAAATTTTTCCGTTCCCCAAAACCTGGGATGCCCAAAGGGGCTTCTTTTGGGTTTAAAAAGAGTTTTTACTCTTTTTGTTGATAGAAAATGAATTTGGGCCCAAGGGTCCCAGCATAGGGAAAACTGACAAAACCAAATGGGAAAACCCCCATATTTTATCTGGCCATTTTCTTTTCCCAAACTTCTTTTGGGCTGGTTAAAGAAAAAAAGCAAAATAAAGAGAAAATAATAAAAATTTTTGATAGAATTTTAAAGATATAGGGCGACAGCCCCAAATTTTGGAAACAGTTCCTGGCATCTGGGGTATGGGCAGGGTTTCCTGACACTATTTTTGGGAAAAACTTTTGTTTCTTGGGGGAATTTTTTGGGAAACCCCTAATTCTGGAAAGTAAGGGCCCACCCCCGAATGGGAAATGAACACAGGGGTAGGTTGAGAAGCCATGTCTAAATCAAATGAGGTCCAGTTCAGGGTGCCAAGTGGAGCTCTTTTTGGGAATTGGGGAAAACAAAAAAAGCTTTCTGCAACCCTTTAAAAGGAAATTTTCCCGGTTTTTGAGTTCCATAAAATGGATGAAACAGGGGGAATGTTTTTTAGCAACTTAAGGGGGTTCTAAAAAGTCCCAAAAACTTGGGGTTTTTGGAAAATGTTGGGGAAAGGGGGAAAAAACCCTGTTTTTAGTAGGGTTGGGCCCGGCTTGGGAGAAGGAAACAAAAAGGGCCCGTGGAAAGAAAACTTGGGGATTTAAGCAAAAAAGGGGGGAGCCAAAGGGAAAAAAGAGGCTCCCCAAATTTTCTAGAAGATTTCCCCCCCCAAAAAAGGGGACCCGGACCCTTTTAGGCACTACAAACAGGGGAAGGGGTGGGGAGGTACAAACCCCCAAAAAATGCCCAATAAAGGGGGGGGGTCTGGTGAGGAAGTTAAAATGTACTTTTCTTCTTTTCCCGAAAAATGGAGAAATGAAAAAGGGGAAAAAAATGGGGGCCCCCAAGACTCCCCCAAAAACTGAAAAAGTGTCCAAGGGAAGGGGCAAAGGCTTCCCGGGGGGCTCTCTTCTAGTGAATAAGCATTGATCAGGTCCAAAAGGGAAAACCCAGGCCCTCTTAGTCATCCAACCCAAAAGGGGGCCCAGATCAGCGGAGGGTTACCTTGGGGGTGATTTTCCCCTTTTGAACCTTTTTTGTAGCAGGAGCCTGATGATCTCGGAAAATTTGAGGGCCGGAAAATTTTGGGGGACAGTGGGGTGGGGTTGGTCAGCGCCTTTTCCGCATTTTGGTTTTTTTGTCTTTTGGGGGGTTTTTCAATATCTCTCATTGGGGACACTTTGAAGGTCAACACTAAAACTTTTGCTTGTGGGGAGAAGTTTGGGCTTTTAATTTTTTGGGATAGCTCCCGAGAAAAAAAGTTGGTTTAAACAAGGGAAATTTTCTTTCCCCCTTCCCCTGTTTTCAGGGTCCCGCAAATGTTTATTGGGAATTAAAACCTTTGTAAGGGTTAGAAAATTTAAAAATTTTTTGGACAGGGTGGGGGAAATTTGGTAGGGGGGAGGGACCCCAAAAAAAGAAGAGATGGGGGGAAAGGGGTTGGGGGGAGGGGGTAATGGGGGGTTAAAAAAGGAAATAAGAAAAAAAAAAAAATTAAAAAAAATAAAATTGGGGAAAAGGTTTTTTGATTGGGCCTGGATTGACTTCTTGGAGTTTTTTCCAAAAAAATTTTTGGGTTTTTAAAGGCCTTTCCCTATTTAGACCAGCCCGGGACAGGTTATGGTTTAATTCTGGCTAAAATATTACCTGTGGGAAATTATAATTCCATAGAGGATCTTGGTCAGGTACTGCTTCAGATCCAATTGGATTTTTGGTCTATTTTGTTTGATGATTTTCATCTGCATGTGTTCTTGCCTGTTCTCAAACTCACCTGCATTCATCGGGAAGTAAATTATTAGTCAGGATCTACGTACATCATGGAAAAATTAAAGTTTTAAGGGTGAGTAATGTACTGAAACTCTTTTAAAAAAGGAGAGGAGTTTAATAAAAGTAGAGGTATTAGAATCCAGTCTGCTTTCTATTTGAGAAAGGTCACTTTAGCAAGAAAGGAACATGTACTCTGACAAGCCATCTACCCCAGCAACTTCCCTTAAAGGCCAACCGATGTGGGTTTGGTGTCCCTGGGGGAGAAGGATGTGGGGGGTTTGGCTGTGGCCTTAGAGCAGGTGATGGAAGGCGGTGAAAGTAGGTGCCAATGCAGGGCAATTGGAGTGACCTGCAGTTGGCACAGGAGGAGTGGAGGGGTCTGGAGAGATTGATCAAAGTAGGGTAGCCTAGTGAGAAGGAGAAACTGAGGTGTCAGCTTGGGTTTTCGGAGGCATGGAAACAAGTCTGCAACAGAAAGGAGGCAATTTGTTAGTGGATTGGGGGGTTGTAGAATCATCTGGTAGATTTTCACAGCATAGAGAAGTTGGTTGAGGAAAAAAGAAAAACACAGGGGGGGGTTGGGAGAGAAGATATGGCAAATTTGGGCCTAGGGAACCTTCTTATCATTTACCAGTTTTCTGGCAGTATGTATGAAGATCCCTTAAAATAATTTGCCATTAAGTGGCCATTTTGAGCCTTTTTCTAATTGGGTATGAATCCAGACCTTTTTGCAGAGGTGAATAGTTTTTTATGTCCTCAAGTTGGGCTTAAACTTCAGAGATTTGAGATTTTCCAGGGGATACCAAGTAGGGAGCTGGAGGGATGTTTGAAGACAATGAAGCACCCATTAGGGATTATTGGATTATTTGTAGAATAATTTTTTTAACAAAAATTTTCAGCCAGCCTGATGTTTTAAGTCATCATCTAGACCTTCTAGAGACTACAGTGAGTCCTGGACTCACTAGAAAGTGTCCCTACCTTTGGCTTAGGTTTCCTGAATGGCTGCAAAAGTCGGAGACAGAGGTGTACAATGTGCTTTGATTTGGGGGAGTTACCCAAGAGTCAAAGTCCTATCTTGTATGTCAGCTAGGAAGCTGGTCATGGGACTGTGGCCCATGAAAACCAACCTTTAGCCCATAAAGGGTGTCCAGACCCTATTTGGGAAATCAGGTCCTCCCGCTGACGGAGGGAAAAAAACCTTACCAATATGCCAACGTTTGTGAGAGAATTTTAGTGGTCTGGTAGAGAAACGTGAAACTGTATGGTTGGTGTGGGCCTTCAACTGAGTAGCCCACATGGCAGAGGCTAAGCACCAAAATGTGGACCCGCGGTGGTGGCAGGTGGCAGTGGTTTGCGCTGTGACCAGCAGCTTGCAGCCCCGAGCACTCGCTGCGCAGGAGATAGAGCTGTGGGCCGCAGTGGCTGAGGCAAGCGACAGTGGCAAAATGTGATTCCCGGGTTTTGGCACCAATGTTGTGTTGGAATCATAGCTCTAATCTAGACAGACCACACCAGACCAATGCAGTTCCACATGGCAGCAGTTTACTGTGGAGGCAGTGGTAAAGGGGGCGATGGAAACAAAGGGACAAAAGAGAGAGAGTGAAGCTCAAGAGGGTCTGCCTTTTATTTAGGCTGTGACATAACCACTCATGGGTAAAGGTAAACCAAATGGACGCTGGGAATGTATGGCAATTGCCACAGCAACAAAGGAGTGGGTCTCTGTCATCAATGAGTGAGGTCACCATTATCGCTAGGTTCGAAGGTGATCTGTAAAGCCGGTACCTGATACCAACACTCTCTACCTGCTGTGTAACTGGGGTTCCCTAGCCCCACTTTCATTCCTTTCCGTGCTCAAGGATGCTGTACTAGACTAGGTTGCTAGGCAAACACTCTGTCTAGACCTTGGGCATTTAACTTCTAAAATGGAGCAATATTTCATCTGCACTGACATTTTATTTGTTTATCTAGCAGAGTAGGGCCTTCTGGGGTCTACAACCCTGTACCCAGCATACTGACTGTGACCTGGAAAAAACCAAGACAATCCACACACCATCCAGGCTTGTATTTGGATTGTGGAGACAATGGAAAAGAGAGAACCATTTTCCCAGGTCCCAGGGAAACTCTAGGTCAATGAGGCCACCTACTAAGATTAATCCTCAAATCTACCCTTTGTGGATGAGGGGAATAAACTCATACATAAGCAGAGAAAATTACTTTAAAGAGAGGTATGTTCTATAATTTAAAGAAAATGTGAAAAGAAATGACTGCTTGTTGTTTTTCTAGATTGATTGTAGGACAAGGAAAACCAGAATTGAAGATGTTTAGTTGATGTTTAGCTAATGTTTTTCTGGGCACTCTTGGTGCCCAACTGTCAGCTCACCTCCTGACATGACCAAGGCATTTCTAAAGGAGCACAAATGGATAATATGCACAACCCTCTGCTACTGACATCAATAAACATTGGGAATAAAGTTTTAATAAGAATGAAGTCATAATAAAATGATGGAGAAAATGAAAGAGAAGGTTCCTGGTCTGTCCCTGTTAAACTATGCTAGAAACACAAGCAAGATGTCATCAGTATGGATAGTCAGAAAAAGGTGGAAATTGCTTTGAAAATCATACTTTATTTTAATGCTGAAAACAGGCACTGAGAACACTTTTAGGATAAGACTTGATAGAAATAGAAAGGAGAGAGAACAGAGTAGAAATAACAGTAATCAGAAAGCAACTGCCAAAGAATAAACTTTATAAATGATTGAAAAAGACTCTCAACATTTCTATCTGAACAGTAACTTTGTTTCCCTGATATGTGTTTATGAATCTGTGCACAAGCGTGTATGCACTTAAGCCCTAGCTATCCTTCTGTGCATACTATTTTAGAAAATTACTGCATGAATAGTGCAAAATCTTTATTGGGTCATGATGGGAAGATTTTTGGTAAAACATTACAGTCATTGTATATTTTCTGAGTTTTACTGATTGGAGTCTTCACTGAATAAAGAACACAAGAGAAGGGAGAGAAGATGTGATTCAGGTCATTTGACAGTTATGTTGCCCAAGGCACCTCTCTTAGGGAGTTGTAATGGTTGTTAGTGTTTACAAAAAGAATTTCTGCCTTCTGCCTTCTAGACACATGGTAGCTAGACTCAGACATCCTTCTCTCTTTGCAGTATTGCAGAGAGTTCTGGCTGATGACTTGGAGGTGGCATAATCACTTGTGAGGATGACATTTTTAGTTGTCAGTACTGTACCTTGTCAGTTCTGTATCATTCCAAACTGTGGTTTCCATAATTCCCAGTGGTGGCTCTGTATCTTGATAAGCTTGGTTGTGTAAATAGAAAATGTGTCTTTCTTCTTCAAGTCATTAAAAGTGTGCCTTTGTTTATTGCTGTAGCATAATATAGTCCATTCTAATACTGAAAATGGTACCAAGAAGTGGGACATTGCCATAAAAAAGATAAAACCTTTGGCTTGGAGGTAGGCAACATGTTGTAAGATAGAGAGAAACCTGGCATGCCACAGTAAGGAATGGGCAAGCACTTGGTAAAATTATCACCTAAGGTCTAGTGATATACAGGAGCTGGCTTACATCCAAGAGTACTAACAGAAGCTCTGCAAAACTCTGAATTTTATGATATCAAGGTGGTAACTTGGATCTGCCATAGCAGGAGAAATTATACCAATGAAATTGGGAAGCACTATAAATCATGATATTTGGGGTTTTGGTTTTTTCCTCTAGAGATAGCTATTAAACATCAACAAAATGCTGACTACAATAGTTTAAAGGCAGGTCTCACACCTAACAAATGTGTGTTTCTGGGTATGGTCAGCATCTGACTGGAACATTAGCCACAGTGGATGTTTATTGTACCATGCACTGTATTTAAAAGGAAGGGTAGGATGAGAATACACAAATTCCATCTAGAAGCCAGCATAGCAGGCATGAATAGCACATATCAGCGATGGGTAGAAGCATAGGACACAAATGTTTCTCAACTGCAAACTAAGAAGGAATAAAACTAAGACTTATTCTAAGAGACAAAGGCTAAGAAAATCTAGTTTCATGCAAGTGATGACTTGCATGAAGGGTAAGTCTTGCTATTTTTCTTAAAGTTTTCTGAATAAATTAAGAAGAAACCCAGTAAATCCTTTGATATGGTCAAAAGTATTCTATAAGAAACCAAGAAAAAAACTTAAAGGACGTTTTTAACTCTAAGTCAAGACTGTGTGAACATGCACATATGAATATATATTCACATACATGTGTATTGTATCTGTTGCCAAATGGAGGTGACTCAAATAAACAAGTAAAAAAAAATTAGAAGTAACATCATCATCAACAACAACAAAAAGATGCCAAACAAATCAATCAAACAATAAGGATCATATGAAACTAGAAGTGAAGGAAGACAAGAAGGAGCATGGGGGAGATGGGGGAGGGGAAAGTGGGGAGAGGAAATGGAAGGAGGAGGAGATGAAGAGAGGGGAATATGGGTAGGAAGAGATCGGGGAAAAGAAGATGAAGGGAGGCAGAGATGGAAGAGGAGATGGAGGGAGGGAGACATAAAAGAGTGGGGGTGAGGGAGGAAGAGGTGAGGGAGGGAGGCAGAGATGAGGGAGGGAGAGCTAGAAAGTTCTGATTCTCCAAGACTGATAAGTGACTCTTGGGCATCTGTCTCTATGTATGACACCATTTGAGAAGCAGCCCAATCCAAGTTAAAGCATATTCTTTAATTCTCACTTAATATGGGAAGAAAGAGGGTTGTATGGAAGCCAGAACCTCAGAGAAGGCAGAATACAGACCACAACGAGTGCTCCTGCAGTAGAACCAGAACTGAGATAAGATGTCCATGGACCAGCCAGCCTTGGAACTTCATAACTGCTATGAATCCATAAATTGCAGGAATTTTCTTTCTACTTACAAATCCATGGTCCTTCCCCACTGTTGTTTGTCAGATGTGATTGGGAGGCTGCATATTACTCTTTAGTTCAAAGATGTATAGCTGAAGAAGATCTACATCTAAACCCTATGGTTCTGCTCCACAATTTAAACCACCTCAAATTACCCAAAGAACATGAGCTTTAATTTGCTGTTAAGACAATCTGCAACTTTTATATTTCTATCCTGGGTTCAGAGAGAAAATACATTGGTTTTAAGAAATAATCAAAGAGAATATCTGCACTAAATAGTTAGAGTGAGGTTATCTTGAATGATGGTCACGGATATTTCAAGTCTCCTGCTTTTCACTCACAGTGCCTGGTTGCTCCCGGTTGGTGGGACTATTAAACCCAATCTGGCAAATGAGGCATTAATAAAGTAACATGAATCACTTCAGAGGCAAACATTAACAAGTTTTGCTATCCATCCAAAGGTCATTTGCTCTCTTCCAAAGTCACTGGAAATGCCCCAGATACTGAGACTCCAGACACCAGCAGCCTGAAATTCAAATCTATAGAGATCTTCCTTGTGATGTGTACAGGAAGTAAGACATGAGCAAGAAATAATTTTAGAGCAGAAAGATGGTGCAGCAGGTAAAGGTACTTGCTGCCAAGCCTGAAACCTGAGTTTGAAAGAGAAACATTCACCTATGTGCTGTCCCATGTGCATACACACCTGGGATGGACACATACACAGTGGGTAATAAATAAAAAAATCAATGAAGAAATACAAAAAAAAATTCAGGAGAAAAACAGAGAAAGTTAGAGACAACTTATGGCACACATATACATTCACATTTCTATGCTAGTTTATTGACTTACATTGTCTTTCTGAAATGTACCAAAACTGCTAAAGCTTGAGCTTTATTTGTGTTATATTTCACTGAAACAAGTGAATCAACTAATCTCAGCTGTGTAGCAATGGACATTGCACAGATTTCTTTCTACTGTTAAGGAAATGGGAGAAAGCAAACAACACCACTGAAGAAAACCAGGGTGGCCTGGGTGCCTGGGAAGGTGGCATCCAGTGCTTGTTTCCTTAAACAGCTACTCTCTACCTCATCTAATTTTACTAATAATCGATGCGCTCTTGTTATGATTACTCACGTCAAGTACTCTATAGTGGAGTTAATAAGCATTGGAACTACTCTTTACCTAGCAGAGATCATTTGCAAAAGTCTGATGTTTCCTAATGTCAGTATCTTACTGCCTTCTCTTTCCTCTGTCAGGTTTACACATAATGCCCATATTCCGTTTTTTCACTCAAATAGGAGATAATCATGGACCATGGAAAGGGCTTAACAATATTACCGGATCTGTTTACTATTGATTTTATACATCCTTTGATCAAATTGTGTTCTAATTAAAAAGAGAACTGTCATATGACCCAACTAAACATTCCTAGTTTTATATTCAAAGGAAAGAAGGCCAGCATAGGTAAGAAATATCTAAATAAACAACATACCTAAATAGCTATAAATAAATATCTAAGTTAAAAACATCAATGTTTGCAATGACCATGCTATGGAGTCACCTGCCAAAGGTTGAGTAGTTAAGAAACAGATGAGCATACACAATGAAGGTTCAAAGAACAAAGTCACACCATTTAAAAGAAAATGGATGGTGCTAAGTAAAACACTCCAGACAACTACCACAACTTTCCTCTCACATGTCAAACCAAAATTTTAAAAAAGAAAAAAATGTCTGAAGCAGTAAAGAAAGTAAAAGGGGATGTAGGCAGTGGCAGAGGAAGGAAAAGAAGGGTATTTGAGGGAAATCACAATATGTGTTTGTGTGGAAATATCAGGAACTCATTAATATGTTCGTTATAAATCATTATCATAATATTATCTTCTCAAATATTAGTACAAGGCATACTAATGTGTCCATGTGGATCTAGTTCTAGCATGTAGCGTGCCTTCATCCCTACTGATATTTGTTTTAATCATCAAAATATGAGACTTTCAGTAATGCCCCAGCTTGATGCTCTAATAACTAGAAGCTATCATCTCCAGAATAAAATGAACCATTTCCAGCCAGTCTTTTACTCTGGATATGGCATTTCTCAGAACACAGAGGATCACTGCTAGGTTGTGCAATGTTGTCTTCTTGGACTTACAGTCTTAAAAAGTAAAAAAGTATCCAATAGAAGTACAGAGATAGAAGTGAATCCAAAAATTATCTAACATAGCGTATCTTGGTAACAGACAAACATGGAGGACTTGGCTGATGGTCTTCATCTAGTCTGTCTACTGAGGTAGAGGCTTCAGGGTAAGGAAGAAGTGTTCTCTAACACTGCTGTCTCAAACATGCATAGACACAATTCTTTTCTCTCCAGCTTCTTGACAAAACTTTTGGGTGTTTACACCACAGCCATTTTCACATCTTTTGTGGGCAAAATAATAATGGCTCTGTGATTGTATATGTCTACCCCATGTGACTGTTCATCTCTATACCAGTATTATCTCTTCAGTTGCCATGACAAAAATACCTAATAGAAAAATACCTTTAAAGAAGAAAAGTTTGGGACTAAAGAGAAGGTTAGTAACCAAGAATCTAACTATTCTTCCAAAGGAGCCAGGTTTCGTTCCCAGCACCCACATAAAGTGGCTCCCAATTGCCTGTAACTCCAGTTCCAGGGAATCCATCTTCACTAACACTAACAACACACACACACACTAAAGTGTTCTTTAAGTAAAGGTTTATTTTGGTTACAATTTGAGGATATACCATGGCATGGAAATCTTGCCCTGAGCAGCTTGAGGCAGCCGGTCACATTAACATCCATAATTAGGAACCAGACAGGAATGGACACTGGTGCTCAATTCATCCTCTCCTTTTTACTCAGCTCAGGATATCAGCTGTGGAACTGTGCCAACCACATCCAGGGTGCATCTTCCTCACCTCAATTTACTTGGCACAGAAACTCTTCACAGACATCTCCAGTGGTGACCCTACTCCCATGAAATTGACTCCTTTGAATGGAAAGGATGACGGTAGCAAGTACACACATGACCCAGTACTAAGCAAGCCCAAGACAGGAATGTGGATTGGAGGCTAGGGGAGATTTCACCCTGATGGAAAATCGGCATGTGAGAAGATGGTGTATTTTTTCCCAACTCAATGTGAGATACATCTGGGATGGTATTTGGCATGTAAATGCCACAGCTTTCTTGGGACAATGAGCTGCAAAGGCTGAGGATACACTGTCAACACATAGTGACATGACAATAGCTGGACAGCCTGAGGTTCTCATGTGATACTGGGATTAAATTATGCAGAGAAGGGCTACCTAGTATCTGGCTCCTAAAGACCTTACCTGTTAGTCACTGCTCAAACATCCCTCACTTGTACCCTATCCAACTTACAGGACATTGTCTTCTTACTGAGAGTAACTTGGTCCCAGATTTTGAACTGTTTTTTTTTTTTTAATTTTGCTTTCCATATTGTTATAGAGTTTTGATTTTTCACCTTTGTCTTATAAAAGTTTTAGTAGAAAATTCTACATTAGTGACTACTGGCAAAATTTTTATTTAAGTAAAAAATTGTACTTGTCATCTTGTGTTGGCTCTCTGAAAAAGACCACACCCTCTACTTCTTTCAGTCTTCCTACTTTACACACCATGATACAAATGATTTCATTGTCTCTCATGTGGCTACTGTCTTAATAAGGATTTAACAGCATTAATGCATTCGATCCTCAATGCAAATCAATTCACAGTATGCTATTGTATACTTAATGAGTCAAGCCCCTGGGATAAACACTAAATGTGAGGAAGACAGGGAGGAAATAAAACCTATGCTTCCAGAGAGACAGGAGCAGGCTGAGCTGGTGATCCAGCTCTCCTAATAGGATGATGATTGAACTGTGTGCAATTTACTCTCAAACTAAGAAAGAAGCAATCAGTTCTCAATCGAAGACACGCCATCCAGAACAAATGTTCTCATATGCTTCTACACAAAGAGCATATTCCTATGAAGCTGGAGGAAATACGTAAGATACCAAGAGACAACTCACACAGTATCCACCCAAAGTCACATTCTGTGCTGCGCAGGCAAGCTGCCTCAAAATATAATTTCAATGTTCATTTATCTCCAGCAAGAAGCTAGAAAACCTATGTGCTATGATTTGTTCTATGTTTAGAAATAAGAAACATGCAAAGCTCTCTGTGGAGACTTCCTGTTTTGCTGATTTATTCTTTTGTATAGTCATTGTCATTTGTAATAACAATTTGGATTATGTGTAGTCACGACCAACACATGCAAAACTAGAAAGCAAGTAGAGGAGGGATGAAATTTCCAAACAGAAACAAAGAAAGGAGATTTTAGTTTGATTCTACTTAATGTGTGCATGGGGCAAGTGTGAAGGGGTGTGTACCCTGCAGATGCTAGAGGACATTAGGTGTCCTCTACTGCTCTCTACACAATGTCTCTCACTGAATCTGACGCTCACCTCCCTCCCACCAAGCTTCATGAGGTTGGCAGTCAGCAAACCCCCACCACATGAGTCTTCTGATTTTTTCCACCTCCCACCCACCCCCACAGCACTCAGGTTATAGGCACAGAAGACATACTTGTCATTTTTGTGTCATACTGGAGATCTGACTCCAGATTGTTGTACTTGCACAGAAAGAGCTCTTATGTACTAAGGTAAGATACTGAAGCCATCTCTTCAGCCCTCAAGATTGCTTTTATACCTACTATCTTAGGAAGCTAGAAAGCTAAAATTTTAGATGTGTTCTAATAAGTTTTGCTATTATTTAATTATAGAATTGATGTAGGAAAACAAGATAAGGAAATGTAATTAAATTAACAATAACTAATAATAAAAGGAGACTGCATAGATCATTGGAAACCTTTTACTTCTCAAGAATAAAATACTTGAGATATGGCCCTTAAAACATTCTTCTGGGGACTTTTAGGAGTTTTTCTCCCTTTCTGTTTGAAAAGTAATACACTTTAAGTTGTATGCAACTGAGATACCCTTCATTTCAAATGACCAGTCTGGAAATACCTGCTAAAATAATAGGTGTTCAGCTTGTATGAAGAAGCATTCTGACCTGAGACACAGGAAACACACACAGCCACACAACCACAAAGCTCAAAAGATGATTTTTATTTGAGATCATTTATTTCAATAACCTTACATTTCTGAGATCTAAAACTCATGCATGGTTTTAGTTATGAATTCATGCAGAATAGCTGACGGGGCCTGAAGCTTCTTACAATTTTGTACCATTACTTAGCGGGAAAAGAAAGGGCTTTTCAACATACCCACAGGTAACGTGTCCGTGAGGAGTAGGAGGTAAGGTGAGAAGATACAGTTAGATTTCCAAATGACCCTGTCGGCAGAAGAAGCAAATAAGAGTAACAACTTTAAGCTGTGTTAAAGTGCATGTTGAAGTGAGAAGCAATGGGTGAGAGTTCAGGATTAAAGCAGCAGAGATTATGGAGTCCCAAAGAGATATACAGACCTTGATGACCTCCAGCTACAGAGGTGTCAAGAAGGTCCTGTGGCTGGGGAGAAAGCAAATAGTGACCCCAGGATGCACGAGCAAGAGAAGCAGCCACATGAAGAATTCATGCAGTGTTTCTGGAATGTGTAACTGCATTAATTCAAGGAAAATATGTAGAATTTAGAGAGGGTTTAAGGGGGCAACTATGATTTTGAGTGGAACAAACACATTTTAAAGCAGAGAACTTTGGACTTAGTTATAGCAAGTTAATTGGGATCAGATGTCAGCCTCATGTATTCCCAGAGGAGGCAAGCTGGCCTACATTGTGTGAAGGTATTTCTAGCCTGCAAATATTCTCTGCCTGGTTGCTACATTTCAGAAATCCTAACCAGCAAAATGTTATTCATAGCATCACAAAAGAATACAGATGAATCTGATGCAGTTCAATGACTATTATAGACACCAGTATAAAAGAAACCAATTAGTCTCTGAGTAAGTATCTCCAGTGAAGGAGTGTTTACTTCTGATCATGATAATGACGACGATGTTGAGGGCCAGGTGATTCAAGATATGGAAGACATAATGATGACTATGATGATGATGAACTGATGATGGTGGTGATGTCAATGATTGTGAACATGATAGTGATGTGCAGTGTGATGTAATGATATTATGGTAATGATATTGATGGTGATGATGATGATCACCGTCATCATGATATATATTAGTGATGATAAGTGGTGAGAACCATGATGATCATAAGATGTGATAATATATAGTAGCAACAATGTAATGAAGAGGATGATAAAATATGTTATGTTGTGATATGATGATTAATATACAATGATATAATAGCGATGGTAAGGGAGTTGATAGCAGCAGTGGTGACTGCTGGTCTTTACAGTTAGGTAGCCAGTTATTATGGTCCACACCATTCTGCTAAAAGTCTTAAATCATGATAATATTCAGCCTATGTTTCAATGGGGAAATTGGAACCTACAGTGGTTAGAGCATTTATCTATTAGAAGGATCGATCATTTACTATGTGAAGACATACTTTAATGACATTGAAGCCCATGCTCAGAGACACTCCAAGGTCACATGCTGGCAAACCCCCGGTTCTGAACACAGATCTAACTTTAGAGCTTGACCACTCACTCCTTGTCACGCAAGTCTCCTGCTGACACTCAGAGCTGTTGGCCAGACTCTTTCTCTAACTTCCTCTTTATAGATGGTTATTCACTGAAGAATATGGCAGGCTCCTGATAAATATTCATTAACTAAAAATAATTAACTTTATACAATAACAATCTGCATTATAAACAAAGTACAATGTGAAAGATACAGAAAGGAAGTATCATGGAAAGCAAATCTAATGAAATAAATTTTCACCTTTACCACATTGTTCCCTAGAAAGGGCAAGAGCAACCAGTTCCTTTGTAGCTATCTCTGTAGGCTTGAATAAATTTTCTCTAAATGTGATCAATGAGTCACTGCCAAATTCTTATTATTTGGTTTTTGTTATGACAAGGAAATGGCAGGGGTCCAAAGCCCTGTCCCTCAAAAAGTGACCAGAAGCCATGGGCAAGCCAGATGAGTAACCTTCACCAGAGTACTATGGTCAGCTGTGAACGTGACCCACTATTTACCTGGGTTCCAACCAAGACCTACAAAATGAGGAACTTCAATGCTTACCTGGCATCTGTTCATCTCAGAGACTGACGTGAAGAACTCCATCAAGGTATTCATATTTAAACTTCAGGAAGACTTGCCTTTCGGAAAGAAAGTCATGACAGAGCTTTGAGGAGTCCTGAAGGAAGATGAAGTGGGCTGTGACATTCACAAATATAATTAACAACCTAATAGTGTGTGCATTCAGTTCTGATTGCTGTATAATCACTTGACTAATAGAAAGAAACTAATTTGCCATTACAGCTGTTGTGAGATTACATTTAAAGGCAAAATCACAGCACAGGGGGACTGCAGCACTAGATGTTAACTTTAAAAGAAACCAATGTTTCCCTCTCATTTCTCCATTAATAGTTGCTACGAACAGTAAGTAAACACAGAATTAGCATTGAAGTCTTACAGCAGCAGAGACCATGTGAACACACTGGCCTGTTATCACCAGCCTGCTTCAATACCAGAGCCTAGAGACAGTAAGGAAACTTTAACTGTGTTTAGTAATAGAATCAGTCTTTACAGGGACATAAATGCTGAAAATCCTGATCAAAGTATTAAAAATGATCACAAAAATCTCTTCATTTTGTAATGGACAAGGAGGGCAGACCTGTTCAGAGATGTTGCGTGGGGGTTGGGGGGAAGAGACACATGCATACCTACTCACCTCCACACATGGAAGCATGCAACTGCATGTTCATACGTGTGCACATACATGTTGTGAGAGACAGGTGTATGAAGATACAGATGTGTGCATGCAGAAGCCGCACCCAACCTTAAGCATCATTCTCCAAAGCACCATCTGACTCTTTTTTTTTTTTCTCACTAGTCTGAAAGTCACCAAATAGGCTAGACTGGCTAAGCCAGTATGCCACAGAATACATGTAGCTCTGCCTCTTCAGGATTGAGTTTACCAGCATGTGGAGCCACAGCCAGCTTTTTGATGTAGGTCCTAGGGATTGGAGTCAGGTCCTCATGCCTACAGCCAAGCACTTTACACACTAAACCATACCCCAGCCCAGTATCTTCACATGTTTCTGGGAGTAAAGCATCAAGTCATAGGGACTTTGACTAGGGACTTTAAAAAATGAGATGACATGAGAGAACATTAGCTTTCTCCTTAATAAAATCATATGCAATTGTTTTTAAATCATCAGATAATATCTGTAAGGCACTGTGGAACCTGGCAATGAATGTCAAAGTACACTTTGAGGTAAAAGGTTCAAAGTGCCACTCTGTGGGGCTTTTCGGAAAGTCAATCAAACCTTTGACACATTAAAGGTTATGATAAGCAGGATGAACATAGTATTATACCTTCATAGATTCATGGGTATTACATACATTTACATGATCAGTAATGAGTCTTATCTGCATGTGTGTATGTGTGTGGTGTGTATTTGAGGACAATAAGTATATACAATATCTGTATGTATATTGTATATGTGTGCACGTACCTGTGTGTATCTGTGTGTGTATTATATAATCCATATTATAAATAAAGATTACACAAACTGAGCACTGCAAACATTTTGAGTCAAATAATTGCAATTTTTAAGGAGACTATCCTATATACTATAGGTTCACTAACTATTAGAAGCCTGTTCTAATGCTCCTGTCCCACAAAATGTGACAACTAGAAATATCTCCACATAGAGTGGTAAACTAGTCTTTGGGTAAGATTAAATGATTAACAGTAACATTGACAGTACATAAGATTTAGGAGGGACATACCACTGCCATGTAATATATGAGGACAAATTGCTAACTAATTTAAAATACCTATACAATAGCCACTAGAATGTTTTCATTCCGCCTGAGAAAAATGTCCATCGTTGCTATTATTAGAACCTTGAGTTCTGGGGAATCTATTTACAGTGTGAGGTTAACAAGTAAAAGCAAACAATAAAATTCACCCAAAAGCACAGTAGCCCAGCAGTTAAGGGACAGCACAGAACCTCGGAACAAGGCTCATGCTTACCCAGTGAGATCAAGGAAAAAACAAGCTCAGCTGACTCTGCCAAATCTGTCCCTAACCTCAGCACTCAAGCACTAATTGATGGCTGACGGCAAGACTTTCTATTTTGACCCTACATAAGAAATATGCGGGCACCATCATTTCTTCATTTCAAAAATGATAATCTATCCCCTGATGTCCAAAGTCCGTGTGTCTGAACCCACACAATGAGCTTGCTTTTTCTAACCTGATTTATGATGAATTCTTATGACCTTTAACAACTTTTTCTAACCTAAATTCTCCTCCTTGTCGTTAAAAAATGAGATGACATGAGAACATAGCTTTCTCCTTAATAATAATCATATGCAATTGTTTTAAAATCATCAGATAATATCTATAACGTACTGTGGAACATGGCAATGGATGTCAAAGTACACTTTGAGGTAAAAAGTTCAAATTGTCACTCTGTGGGGCTTTTTGGAAAGTCCCTAGACAGTTATCAAGTTATAGACAGTTATATTAACACTGCCAACCCTGTGTCTTGCAATCAACCAACCAAAGATTTGTGTTCTGGGGGGGGGGTCAGTAAGCCTTGTCACACACACTTCACAGGCTGTGGCTATGGGATTAGAGGAACCATGCTAAGCTTATACTTCTCCCTGGCCAAACCAGCAGAAAGTCAACTCTCTATCTCTAAGTTCCCCTGCTTCCTCATATTAATTTTCCTTTTATATATACTCAATACTCTACTTTCGCTGTCAATATGAATAGGGGATTGAATGACCCTTCCTCTCAATAGTGGAATCTAAGGAAACAAATTCTGTTCTAGGAAGAATGATGTGAAGGAGAATAAGTCTTCCTAGGGAGATTGCTGAGAGTAAGATTATCTCAAGGAAGGAGATATGACAGAGAGAGCTCAGTTGCTAAAATGCTTGTGAGCAAGAATGAGGACAGCTAAATTCCACCCTCAGAATCATGATAAGATTCCAGGCACAGTGGTGCTCTCCTGTAACTGTAGCCCTGGGAGGCAGATATGGGAGTTCCCTGGATCCCTGGGGTTTTCCAGAAGCTAGTCTAGCTGAATCAGTAAATTCTAAGTCAAGGAGAGACATTGTCTCAGCAAAACAATGTTGAAAGAATCAAATAACACCTAAGATCGACCCCTGGGTTTCATACATATGTACAACACACACACACACACACACACACACACACACACACAATACACACAGAGAGATGGGGGAACAACAAGCTCTTAATGCAAATCAAGTCAAAAGATGAGTTATGCTTAGAAAGGGCAGGTGGGCATGCACTCACTGCCAGCAACAGCTTAACACCTCATATGAAGAAGAGCGCTTCCTCTGCACTAAGTATATTTAGCACTACAGTGTAGACCAAAGACCAAAAGCAAAATTATTCCTGAAGTCACTGGAGTCAGCAATCACCCTAGCTAAATCTTCACAATATTTAAAATTGTCCTGACAACTATCTACTGCCATTTCTGCCTCTATAATTTTTCTACAATTTCTCTCCTGTCTTCTTCAAGAGTAGCTTTTATCAGGGGCCGTTAAGTACAGGGTGCTCCAGTAGAGATACAAAGATGAATAAGTCGTGGGCACTGATCTCTATATACCCACATTCCCTAAACAGATAGCAATAGTGCAAAGTAAGAAATATCTAAGAGAATGGAGCTAAAGTATAAAGAAAGAAGCTAAGTTCTGCCAGGGGAATTCCATCAGGCATCCTAGCAAAGAGAGGAACATAAAAGGATCAATCAGCACTTACTTCCCAGAGAGAGTAGAAGGAAACAATCGAGGCAAAGCCCCATGGGGATGGGTGTGCCTGAGCATCGATCATGTTCTATTCCAGATCTGGCACAGAAGAATAACACACTGTGAGGCAGATGCATATCATGGAGTAGATTACTGAGGTCACTCGTGTGTGACCTTCAAGTAGCCACTCGTGTATCTGGCCCTTGTTCAACTACATCTGATGATGTCAACGGTGACATAGAGCCTGTAGCTGTGACAGTCTACTATTCTTAGTAGGATCCTCACTCAAATCATCACTGTACCTGAAGTGTCCAAGCCCAGAGGAACCTTGCTGTTTGGACTATTCCTATTAGAAAAGTGGGAGAATTTTCACAATGTTTCTCCTTTTGAGACGTTGTCTCCTGTATCCCAGACTGGCTTCAAGTTCACTATATAGCTGAGAATATCCATGAACTTCTGATTCTCCTGCCTCCATCTCCCTTGTGCTGGGGATTAAATTCAGGGTTTCATGTATATAAGGCCACTACTGAACCAATGGAACTACATCTCTCAGGCCCTATTTTTTTTTTTCAAATAAGATATTGATCCCAAGAGGGGAAATGTGGTGGGAAATGTTTTGTGGACTGATTCTGCCATTTTTTGGTTACTCCTAGCTGTTAGTTGCCATTCTTGCTATCTTTATTTTTGAACTGGAGTAACAGAAATCTCTGTGCATTTACATGCCACTAGAGGCCACATCAATGTTCACAGGGGTTCACAGGACTTTCATCTGCCTCTGCTATGCATTCACAAGACATGTGTTCATATGTCAAATACACTTCTTAGCCTATGATCTAAGAAAAAACAAGCACATTACTGAGGACACTGCACATTATCTCTACATGTATTTTCCCACGTAAGCAAGCAATTGTAGGAACTGGTAAGATGCTATGACCGAAAAAATGTCTGTGCCAAGCCCGATGTCCTAAGTTTCAATTTCAAGACTCACATGGTGGAAGAAGAGAGTCAACTCCCAAAAGTTGTTTCCTGACTTACACATAAATGGGATGATTCTCAAATGTTCAATATATACCCACCCACACAAGCTAAATAAAATATAATGATTTTTCCAAAATAAGCAAAAGCAGTCAGATGAAAGCCACCCTGGCGTTTTTATAGGAATGAATAGTAGGAATAATCTTGAATTCATTCTCATTTGTAATAGAGAGAAACATTGGCAAATATGTCTGTGTGTCAACAGACATGTCACAGATGCTGCTCCTGCAGTGTGAGAATCACCATCTAAGAGGTCAACTATGAATTGTAAACTGACTTATCTAGGTAATGCATTCAATGTTGATAAAGCACATATAGTTTACAGATGGTCCTTAGAGTATACAGTAGTCCTCCTTATGCGGCAAACATACTCCAAATAAATAGCAGATCCTAAAAGCCCAGGCTGAACCACACTCTGCGCCTGAAAGCACAGGCCTTCCTGAAAACTCTGAAGCCTTCCCACTTTAACTAAGCACGTATCATCCTCTGTGGGTCTACCTTTTCCAGTTCGCAGTGTTACAGCAGAACACACATGTGCTTAATTCTACCTCTTCGTGAGTTCTCAGAAGATTCATCTCTAGTTTAGATCTTTACAACCTCAGGTGATGATGCTTTGTCTAAGTTGAAAACTTTCACCTTTTTACTTAAAAGAAAAACTTCACAGCATACACATAATGCCAGAGTTGCTGTTCCTATGCTTTGGAACCGTTGTTAAGAAACACAAGGATTACTTTAACATAAGCACAGTAGTATTATAATAGTCAGTCAATCTGATAGGCAAAATGTCTGCTGAATGACTAGCAGAAGGTTAATATGCACAGAGTGGATATTCTGAACAAACTAAAAAATACTTGCCATGCAAGCATGACTTTCAACTTTGTCCCTGTTACCCCTAAGAAGATGGGACTTTCAGGGTGCATTTGAAATTTTATTTCATGTCCCAAATAAAATGTGCTACTTCATTTAAGTATTTTCTCATGTTAAAACTTCTAACATGCTCGGGCCGGGAAAGCAGGTAGGCTAACTACAGATCTTCACCCATCCTTTAAACCCAATCCCTAAGTGTCAACACTATCTCTGTAGTAGACCACCTGCTATGGCTTTTCCCTCCTCTCTCCTCCAATATCCTGTAGATCACACCTATCTTCCTTTCCAACCTTCCTCCCAACTCCTCCTCTTATCCCAACCCTAACTCTAGCAAAAATTCCCTAGAACCACTACTACGTAAAGCAATTCTGCAAGAAAAGCAAGTAGTCCAGAAGACCAGGTAGGCAAGCTGCAGATCTTTACTCTATCTCTATCCTCCAAATTTCATTCTTGGTTTCATCCTCAGCTCTGTAAACAAGCTACCTGCGGTGGCCTCACCACACACTCAGACCACATTCCCATGGGACTAAGCTGATCCTTGTGGAACACCCTGCTTTCCTGTCACCTGCACTCACCTCAGCCCCCTCCTACCCCACCCACATTCCTAAATGTCATCCCCCAACACCTAGAAATACATGTTGCCAAGAACTGCCAGTGGCCACATATAGAAGAATTCCTTAATTCTCCACCAGGCAACAACAGCTACCACAGAGGAGAGGGCAACAGAAACCAAGAAATAAAACATTCAGCCAGCAAAGACAAGACTGATATCAGCACCTAGAATTACTATTTTCCCAGTCCCAGATGCCTAGACACCAGTATAAAAACACAAACAATAACAGCCATGATAATAAGTTTCCACTGGAACCCAGAAACTCTACCATAGCAGGCCTTGAGAATTGAAACAAAGCTGAAGCACAAAACAAGGACTTTAAAAAGCCTTTATGAATATGATAGGGGTGCTTAAACAGGAAATGAAAAAATCTCTTAAAGAAATCTATAAGAGAAGAGAGAGAGAGAGAGAGAGAGAGAGAGAGAGAGAGAACGCTACACTGGGAGGAAATGAGTAAAACAGTTCAAGACCTGAAAGTGGGGATAAAATCAATAAATAACACCCAAACTGAGGGAAATGGAAAATAAAAAGTTTAAAAAACTCAACCAAGAACATCAGAGGCAAGCCTCACCAACAGACTACAAAAGATGGAAGAGAGAATCTCAGGTATGGAAGACATGATAGACGAAATTAATACCTTGGTCAAAGAAAATATTAAATCTTAAGAACAAAACTGTTAACATTCAAACATCTAGGAAATCTGAGACACTATGAAAAGACCAAATTAAGAATAATAGAGAGGAAGGAAAAAAAAACCCATGCCAAAGACACACAAAATATTTTCAACAAAACTATAAAAGAAAATGTTCCAAGTCGGGCAGAAGGGTGGTGTGCAGCAGCCTGAAGCTTTCACAGGATCTGCCCTCTAATTTGCTGCCCAGTCTCAGGATTGCCCTAGCCTGAACAAAGAAGCATGTGATCTGTACTGCCTCTGAGGCCTTGTTGGTACCTTGATCCATGTTAGTGTCTGTGGCCCATGCTACTTGGAAGCCATGTTGGTGTCTGTGGTCCAGGAAGCCAGTGATATCTCCAGAGGCTGTGTTGGTGCTCTTGGCCCTCTGCAGCTGGGAGCCATGTTAATGTCTATTGCCCAGTGTTGCCACTAAATAGCCAGGTGGATGTCTGCTGTCTGTGCTGTCAACACTGTCAACAGGAACCATATATATCCATGCTCCTGACTGTGGAGAGCAGGAAAGCTTCTTTTGCAGTAGTATCAATGACTTCAGGCTCACAGTTGAGAATGAGAGACACAGAAGGCTTCTGTGACACCTCTCCCCCAACACAAACTCTGCAATTCAAACAAAAACAAAACAGTCTAGACATAAAGCCATTGGCAAGAGCTCTTAAGAATTGTGATAGGAATGCAGAAGTGTAGTTCTTCACAGTTAATGGCTCCTGGTGGGATTGAAGAAAGACTCAGTTTTCTTTAAAGGGATGACTATTGCAGTTTGAACCATGCTCCAGTGGGTGTATGGCCAACATAGATTAGATTTAGTGTATTTTTTTTCTTTTTTGTGTTGGGGGGATGTCAGAAGGTTTGGGAGTGGACCTGTGAAGACTTGTGTGAGTGTGATCAGGATGCATTGTGTGAAATTCTCAAATAATCAATAAGAATATTATGCTGGAAACAGGAGAAAGAAGAGAAAGAAGAAGGAGGTAAGGAAGGAAAGAAGGAAGAAGGAAGGGAGGAAAGAGAAGGAAAGGAGAAGAAAAATCAAATAGACCTAACAGATATTTATAAAACATTTCAAACCAAACACAAATAATATACCTTCTTCTCAGCATCTCATAGAATTTTCTCTAACATTGACCACAAACTAAGATGCAAAGCAAGTCTTATCAGATACAAAAAAACCTGAAATAATTCCCTACATTTTATGTAACCACCATAGGCAAAAGCTGGATATCAACAACAGAAACAGCAGGAAGCTTACAGACTCATGGACATGGAGGAACTCACTAACAAATGAAAAATACATCAAGAAATAAAGACTTTCTAGAATTGCATGAAAATGAACCCACAATATACCAAATTTATGTGACACAATGAAGGCAGATCTGTGAAGCAAAGTGATAGCACTAAGTGCCTACATTTTAAAAAAAAAATGGAAAAGTCTCATCCTAGTAACTTTACATGACACCTAAAGGTCTGGAAAAAAAATAAAAAAAATGGTACCCAAAAGGGACTGACAGCAAGAAATAATCAAACTCAGGGTTAAATCAATACAGCAAACAATATAAAGAGCCAATGAAAGAAAGAGTTGGTTCTTTGAGAAAATTAATAAGATTGAATAACACTTAGCCCAATTAACTAAAAGGCAGTGGAAGAATATCCACATTAACAAAATGAGAGATGAAATGACAGACATAACAGACATCGAAGAAAATTTTAGAGAATTAGAAGAACATGCTTTAAAAACCTAGACTCCACCAAAGTGGAAAGGCTAAAGAATGGATAATGTTCTTAATAGATGGCATTTACCAAGTTAAGTCAAGATTAGATGAACAATGTAAACAGACCTACAACCCTAGTGAAATAAAAACAGTCATTAAAGTCTACAAAAAAGCCAAAAACCAGATGGTTTTAGCATAGAATTCTACCAGACCTTCAAAGAAGAATTACTACCGATATTCTCAAGTTGCCGCACAAAGTAAAAACATAAGGAACATTGCTCAATTAATTTTATGAAGACATAGTTACCCTGTACCCAAACCACAAGAAGACTCAAGACAGAGATTAATAATAAAAATGGCATGTTATTGACACAAAAACAAACATGTCAATCAATGGAATCTAATCACAGACCCATGTAGAATTTTGCACACCTATGGACATCTGATTTTTTCATAAAGTCAAAAACACACAATGGACAAAATATAGCATCATCAACAAATGGTGCTGGTAAAACTGGATGGTTTCACACGAAAAATCTAATATCCATACTCATAACCTTGTACAAAACTCAACTCCAAATGTATCAAATACCTTAACATAAAACCAGATGCATTGATCCTGATAGAAGAGAAAGTATGAAATGGCCTTGACCCCATTAACACGGGAAAAGACTTTCTGAACAGAACACATTTCGACAGGCACGAAGATCAACAATTAATAAATGGGATCTCAGAAACTGAAAAGCTTCGGTACAGCAAAGGACACCATCGTTAATACAAAGCAGCATGACCACAATGGGAAAAGATTTTGACCAACCACACAATCAATTGAGCTCTAACATCTAAAATATACAAAGAATTCCAAAAGCTAGATAGAAAACAAATAAGCCATTGAAAATGGAGCACAGATCTAAACAGAGAGTTCTCAAAAGAGGAAACATAAATGGCTAAGAAGCACTTATGCTTAATATTCTGCATCATCAGAGAAATGCAAATCAAAACTACTTGATGAGATTTCATCTTACATCCATCAGAATAGCAAAGACCAATGAAACAAATGACAGACCAAATTGGCAAGGGAACACTCAATCACTGCTGTGGGACTGCAATTTGTGTAGCCAGGATGGAGATCAGTGTGGTGATTCCTCAGGAAGATGGGGAATGATCTACGTTAATATCCAACTCTATCACTATATGGCATATACCCTTAAGGATGCTTCATGCTACCATAGGGGCACTTACTTTTATGTGTTTATTGTTGCCCTGTTCATAATAGTCAGAAAACGGAAACAGTCTAGATGTCCCTCAACAGATAAATAGATAAAGAAATGTGGTACATTTACAAAATAGATTATTACTCTGTCCTGGGAGGCCCTGCCAACACCTGACCAAAGCAGATCCGGATGCTTGCAGCCAACCATCAACTGAGCTCAGGGATCCCAGTGGGGAAGTCGGCAGAATGATTGGAGGAGTGGAGGGGGATTGCAACCCCATAGGAAGAACAGTGTTGGCTGGTACTCTGCATTCTACCAAAGGAG
This sequence comes from Mastomys natalensis, assembly GCA_021653895.1. Taxonomy (NCBI): domain Eukaryota; kingdom Metazoa; phylum Chordata; class Mammalia; order Rodentia; family Muridae; genus Mastomys; species Mastomys natalensis. The sequence continues at coordinate 641,498 of JAJTUV010000150.1, forward strand.
AAACATAACCACTAACCCTGCCACAAACCATTTGATCTACAGTAGTGTCATACTACAACATAAGTTAGTCCAATGGTGAAATAAAGGTTGTGAGAGTAACCAACCAATATCTGACAAAAACTAAGGCCCACTCTAGGAGATGGAACCCATTGCTGAGGTGACCAAGAACCTGAAACTTGATCGTCAGTAAAACCAAGAACTTCTTCTGAAGCAGATGGGAACAAATACAGAGACCTGAAGTCAGACATTATGCAGAGAATGAGGGATCTTGGAACACTCAGCCATAAATGGATTCTCCTTCAAATTCCCTCCCCCAATACTCAGGAAACCCTGCAGACAAGGAGGCAGAAAGAGGGTAAGAGCCAGAAGGGAGGTGAACCCCAAGAAAACAAGGACCTATAAATTAACAGTATGGACACACATGAACTCACAGAAACTATGGCAGCGTGCACAGGGCCTGTGTGACTCTGTGCCAAATGGGATCCATGAGCTGAAAAGAGAAGTGACACAGGCCCCTTCCCTAACCCAGCAGCTATCTCCAATTAATAAGCACTTGCAAATGAAAATTTAGTTTTCTCCAAGGGAGTCTTAACTGGAGAAACAAAGTACCTTAAGGGTAGGCTGCAGGCCAAGCACTAGATGGCCAACAGAAAATGAATTCAAAACCATCGTTGGAGGTTCTTTGTCTCATAACACAGTGCCAGGGCTTTTCCTGCTTGTTTCTCTTTTTTAATTTCACCTCATTTTAAAATTTTTATTAAAATAAATTTCTCTTTTTACTCTGCAGGTCCTTTGCGTTTCCGGTTTAGTGTTCTAAACCGGAATTCCTGAGTATGTGAACAAATGGGTCACTGCATCTATATATGTTTCATGTGCCTTTTCTTGGGCACTTTTCTTTCTGTTTGTTTCCTATTCCAATGTATTAGTTTTGTATTGTTATACCATATCATATCACATCATACCACACCATGTCATATCACATCATATCATATCACATCATACCACATCACATCATATCACAACATATATCATATCATATTATAATTCCTTAGAAGCCTGTTTGTTTTCTAATGAGGGACAGAAATGGGGTGAATCCCACTGAGGAAAGTTGGGGAGGACATGGGAGGAGTAGAGGGAGGGGAAATGCTATTTTCAATAGTAGGAAAAAAACTTCCAACACAGGAAATTTGAAATTGAAAGACAATTCTACAAAAAGGAACTGACTTTAAAACTTATAAATTATTTATTTCTGAAATTTTATATTTTATATTTCTGTAATCCAGTTGATTCCTAACAACTGAAACTACAAAATTATGGATAAAGGGACATTAATATATATTAAAACTTGTTTGACCTGACTCATTATTTCACATGCAAGATACTTAAAAATGGTTCAGAACAGACATGTAATAAACGACCAAGCTGAGGAACCTTGCCTGGATATTCAGCTGAAAATACAAACTAACATTTTTCAAGGTATGCTCTGTCAATAATGCATCCACAGTTCTCCCTAGAAGTGTATTGTGAGCCAACAACACCAGTAACCTTTTATTATTTCATAGAATTGTCTTTTGGTTTCAAATTTCCTCTGTTGGAAGTTTTAACATGAACAAACATTTATTTAAATGTGGTAACACATTTTATCTGGCATATGCACTCAGATTTCTAATACAACCTGAAGTTTCCAGGTGCTAAGATGAAAGTCATGGTCCTTGCACTTGCGAGGCAAGTGCTTGACTAATTCCCTAAGCCCTTGCACACGTGCTTTCTCCTCATATTTAATTAAAGCACTGAGAACCATGGGCACTGGAGCTGGAGAGATGGCTCAGTCATGGCTCAAGTTCTGTCTCAAGCATTCATGTCTAGCAGCTTGCAATTGCCTATAACTCCTGCTCTGTGGATACAGTGCCCTCTTCTGGCCTCCTTGGACACTGCACTCACTCAGGTACACCACACACACACACACACACACACACACACACACACACACGCACACACTTTAAAATGAAAATAAATAACATTTTTTTCAACAAAAAGGCAAAGGGGACTGAACCACCTGTGCTAGACTTGTGTCTTAGGATGGTGGGGTCAAAGTAGTAATTTCACCAAGATTGTGACCTTTGGTGACTTTGGCTGAAACCACTTCTCTCTTTTATCAGTGACTGAAAATTAAAAGTGGTCTTATTTTTGAAATATGATGTAGGAAGTCAATATTTTATATTTCAAAGCAGTCAACTCCCATAATTTTATATATGTGAGTACACTGTAGCTGTCCTCAGACACACCAGAAGAGGGCATCAGATCCCATTACAGATGGTTGTGAGCCACCATGTGTTTCATGGGAATCAAACTCTGGAAAAGCAGTAAACGTCCTTAACCGCTGAGCTGTCTCTCCAGCCCCCCATATTTATTTTTTAAAAGCTTATCATATTTATAGACTCACAAAAAGTCACACTAGTAATACTCCTTTCAAGTATCTGCCTAGCCAAAGTCGAGGCTCTTCCAGTAAAGCATGTGCCTCGCAGGTTACAGCTCTTCAGAAAAGCTAACATGCTAATCATCTTTTTCAGTTTCCTTAAGATTTTCTCACTACCTATAGCTCATCCCACCTCCTCACATCAATTTCTATATTAGCTTGCCACATAAAAAGCAACCTTACAACTCTAATGCTTTATAATGGTAAATAATTCCTTGCCCAAAAAGCATGTTGGCAGCTGCTACGTAGCTATGAGGTTAATCACTGGGCATAACGTGCACTTGTGTGGAAGAAGAAATGAGATGAGAAGAAGGCATTACATCATACTTAAGGCCTCTCCATGAAGACCCACTGTTACTTCTTCATACATTCCACTGGACATGTTCAACATGATGATGCTGATGTATGAAAGACTTTTCCTGAAAAGACGTAACACCACATACACACACACACACTCACACACACGCACACACATTTACTTACCCCAAAGAGTGAACCCATAAAAGACCAACGTAACGATTGCACCAAAGTCCAGCTTGGTGAACTAATAGGTTTTTATTTGGGTAGTAACAGAAGTGTGGGTAAGAAAGAATTCACTTAGAATGTTATCAACTCCATAGAAACTATCACACAACAGTGGGCGAGAATTTCCTCCTCATCAGGGACAAAATGCAATCAATATTTTCAAACAGTACAAGCTACCATGCACTTTACTGAAAAGGTACACCAAAAAAAAATCTTGGAGACATGCCAGACCAACCCTAGAGAAGTACAACAAGAACCAGAATTGTGAATTTGTGCATGCATGTGTTTATGAAGACAAACAATTGTTCATACAGGTGAAAGCCAGTCGCTAACATCAAATGTCATTCTTGGGAAGGCCGCCCACCTGCTTTCAGAGGTCCTCGATTGGCTTAGGCTGGGTACCCAGCAAACCCCAGGTATCCTCCTGTGCCCACCTTCCCAGCCCTGCTTACTGTTCTAGTACATGTCACCACACCAAGTGTGTTCATGTGGGTTCTGGATGTCAAACCCAGGTCCTCATGTTTGCAAGGCAAACACTTGAATGACTGAGTCACTCCCTAAGCCCCAATAACAAAATTTTTTATAACATTATTTATTCATCATTTTTCAAAGAAAATATAGGACTCTAATCTACTTACTGGCTTAGCTATGAAACATCACAAGGTATTAAAGTGATCAATAAAACCACTGGAGAAGTAAAAATATATTGAGTTTCTTAGTTTCTTACTTTGCTTTGAGGAAGAAGAAAGAAAGAAAGAAAGAAAGAAAGAAAGAAAGAAAAGAAAGAAAGAAAGAAAGAAAGAAAGAAAGAAAGAAAGAAAGAAAGAAAAATGATAGGGATAGGTAAGTAGGCAGACAGACAGACAGACAAAATTTAACAAATCTGTCCAGTATTGTGGGGTGTTTCTGATTTCTCCTAAGCAATCCCAGACTTCAGTTAAGTGCTTTGTTTCCATTCTAAGAGGAGTCCTGCTGGCCGAAGGCTTCAGAAAGATAACGGAGTAGAGACCACCCTCTAGTGGTCATTGCAGTTTGATGCTAACCAATAAAGCCAGAATTTGCGCTAGAGTCTGCATTTGGCTTCTTTAACCAGGTCTCTGGAGTAGAAGTTGTATTTTTAGAGAATTGTCCATAACATCTTAAGATCCCTTTTCCTGTGTCCCAAATGCGTTTATTTGAAAAGTATCAAGCAGTTCAATTCTCTTCACATAAAAATAATAGATACTAGTTTTGATAGTCTGGAACTATCAAAAACATATATTCGATTTTGTTTTTTAAAAAGGAGTAAAATTTTGCTCCGGGGCAAGGGCTTGAATAATTTGCAATTTAGATTTTGTTTGTATTGATCACAGGTCAGTGCGATATTAAGAAGAAATATCTAAGCAGTTTCTAACTCTTAATATTTCCAAAATGATTACACAGTTTATTAGTAAAGGTCACAGCCACCCCAGCTTACTTATCAGTGAAAATCTGAAGGCATGTGTTAATTAAGAATCTCCATGGCGATGAAAATGGGCGTCACCACTGGAGCCTTGCTGTAGATGTGTGAGTTCGCAGCGCCCTCTATTGGACAACATATGGCTGATGCAGACTCTCTTTCTTTCTTTCTTTCTTTCTTTTTTCTTTCTTTCTTTTCTTTCTTTCTTTCTTTCTTTCTTTCTTTCTTTCTTTTTAGCTAAAATTCCATTAAGACTGGGGACCTTATTCTGTGTAGAGACTACTAGATGAGGCCTTATATTAAAGCATTGGAAGTTAAAAGTCATTGAAGCTTTATTGTTTAGGTATGGATTGTTTTCAAACACCACGTGCTTTTCTTTCTCCCTCAAATCTCATTTCAAATATGACTGCTTCTGTGAGACATGAGAAACTGTTAGAAAATAAGTCTTGTGCCTCTGCTTAAAATCTGACTTTCCTTTAATGCACCTGGATGCGTTTCTTTCTCTCTACACACCTAGAATCCAAATCATACAGAAGGTTTCTTAAAATGTCCCTATACTCCCAAAAGAAATGCCTTCACTCGATGATAAAGCATTAAAGTTTAGAATCACCTGCTCTAATATTAGGATGGAGTCCTATCCCTCCCCTTTCCTTCTGTCTACTCCCTCTTTCCCCCCTCCCTCTGTAGCACTGAGAATCTGGATGGGTCTGGTCTTAACAGGATTTGTTCCTTCTCCTGGCTGACTCAACCCACTCAACTGGAATCTTGCCTTATTATCCCATGCTTCTATGTATCACATGCCCCATCTATGTTTATCTATCTGTCTGTCTGTCTGTCCGTCTGTCTGTCTATCTATCATCTATCTCTCCCTCTCTCTATCTCTATCTCCTGCGATCTCTCTGAGCTACGAAAGGCCTCAATTCATATCTCAGAGCTCTATAGAGAGGCGGCAGGGAGTTTTTGTCAGTGAAGGAAGAAGCAACCTAGCCTACATCCTCACTGAGTGAAACATCTCCACCCTCAAACGACTCTCTCTTAAGACTGATGAGCTTTACCAAAACATGAAAACATTATAGTCTCCGGCTTTCCATGAAGGCAATGTGTCTGCACATCAGCAGGTCCTGGGATAACTTTCTTCTATGACAGTGTGGTTATTTTATTTAGCTCAGCCACTTAAGTGCCTGCTTTATAAACATGGAGATCTAAGGTAGCAGGCCCTTACTGTCTCAATACAATCACTAGGAAAGGGCCTAGCTCTGTGGGTAGTGACCACACGATTGCTTTCCTCTCCCAGCCACAACAGTGAAATTATCATGCTGCATTTAATAATAAAGAACATTTAAAAAAGTACTTTCTAGGCCTGAACACACCTGAGCCAGGTGGCATCAAGATACTGTAGAAGACATTCCACTTGCATGGGTGGACAGTGATCAATTATCTAATTACCTGTTCATCATTCAGAATATTCACTGACAACTAACCGTAAATTACTGTGGATTTTATTTTATTAGGCTGGAAAGATGGCTCAGCAGTTAAGAGTACTCGATTTGGTTTCCAGCCCCTACACAGTAGCTCCCAACCACCTGTAACTCCATTCTGGGGTTTCCACCTCCTCCTCTAAACTCTGCAGGCACCGGGCACACTTGTAGTATTCATGATACATACAAGCGAGTAATAGTATTTATAAATTCAATAAATTTAATTTTTAAAATATATTAACTTTATTGTTTATTACACATGCATGTGGGTACCCAGAGAGGCAGAAAGGGCTTCAAAATCCCCTAGAGCTGTACTTACAGGTAGTTATGAACCACCTGATCTAGGTGCTGGAAACTTAATCCAGGATCTTTCCAACGGTTGCGACCATCTCTCTAGCTCAAACCTCGGAATTATCTAATGCATTCTTTAATGATCCATTTGTTTACAAAGCATTTATTTATATTTTGTAAATGATTTTTAAACAAATTGTTTAGAAAGAAACCTAGAAAAGTGAGCCCAGGGTTGCCTACACACACACACACGCACACACACATGCACACGCACGCGCACATGCACACATACATACATGTATGTACACACACAAATACACCATTAGGATAGCCAGAACTAGTCTCTTGGCTGTCTCCAAATTCATACTAAGTTGTTAGTATTCAAAGGGAATGGAGTATTGGTACTAGTTATCAACTGATAATGGTTGTTGACCACAAGGATACAGCTAGATCTGTGTGGTCCTCCACCATCTTTACCATCTATGAGTTTCAGTCAATTTCCTTTGGAGAGAGATAGCTCAGCTGTTAAGGGTGCTTAGTGTTCTTTTTAGGGGACCCAAATCAAGAGGCTCACAACATCCTGTGACTCCAGCTCCACAGGATCCTATGCCCTCTTCTGACCTCCACAGGCACCTGTCCATGTGCTTGTACATACATGCACACACATGATTTTAAGAGATAAATCTTTTTTAAACTTAAATTTCTCTTTTCCATTACACTTTGAATTAACACATGATATAGATGTGGTTCTGTGGGCCGTTTAGAAATATGCACACACTGTAACGTTTAAATCAAGTTAATCATATCTGTCGCCATGATGAGCTGTCGATCTGATTGAATTGAGACTCATCTGGGGGATTAGTGAAGCTGGTTGTGGGTATATATGAGAAGCCATTTCTAGAGAGGATTCATAACAGGGAAGACCATCCCTGAACACAAATATCACCATCACTTAGGCTGGGACCAGATGGGAAGATGGAGGGAAAAGAAGAGGCCTGCTGACTCAGACACCACAGCATCACTCCTGAGAGGGCTGTGCTGTTGAACCACACCCTCTCTGCCATGACAAATTAAGAACCGTGAAGACATGAGCTGAGAGAAATCCCTGAACTTGCTTTGATCCCACAACAATCTAATATAACACAGCAAACCAGTACCAAGAAGAGGAATCATTGTCACAACTACCCAACTATGTAGTCCACAAGTCTAGGAAATGGTGTGTGGTGGGAGGAGATTTGAAAAAGCTTAAAGATGCAAGTTAGAAAGTTATAATCTGAGCTTAATGGGTAGTTCTAGAAGTTGGTTCAGAAGACTAGAATGCCAACAGAAGTGTAGACAGTGAATATTATTTGCATGATGTCTCAAATGAGAATAAGAAATCTATTGGAAATTGGACTGGAGATGTTTTTGACAAGAACAAAAGTCTACACTTTGTCCATGACCTAAGGCTGTCAATTCTATCTATTCAAAACAGCAGGAGGTTTGTGAAGTGAGACAAACTGTTTATTAAACTTATTGCCCTAAAGGTAGCATCATGCAAGAGACTCCAAATAATGACTCATACATGTATGTGTGCAGTTGGTTGCTTGTGCATGCATGCAGGTATGTGTAAAGGCCAGGTGAGGGTGCCAGATGCCCTGGAGCTGGATGTACAGGTGGTTATGAACTACCAAATGTTGGTGCCTGGAACTGAACTCCAGCCTTCTCCATGGGCATCTGAGCCACCTCGCCAGCACATTATTTGAGTCTTTCTAAAGTGAGTCTTATGAAGGGGAATAGGTTTGAAGTCAGTTAGTTGGTTTGCTCTATTTTAAGAGTTTTGGATCGATACAAACAATGAGGCAGGCACTCTAAAGGAAGTCTCCATGAATACACGGGTGGTCCTGGTGGGAATGGTGAAGCTGTTTTCACTTGGTCCCAGGAGTGTTTAAATTAAGAATAAGGAGTAATACTAGCCGTAGGGTACAACCAGAGCCAAGGAATGCTGATGATTTCAGCTCTCAGTAGCCACATCATTGACTTTGGCCTTAAGCCCAAGTAACCGATAAAGCCCTGGCTAGCAATCACAAAGAAAGAGGAACTGCACACATTACTGTAGTGTCCATCCCACTGTTGGTATTAATAGCTTAATAGCTACCACAAATAGCTGGACATTTAATATATAACATTAAAAGGGAAGAGTAAACAGCTACGGTTGTGGTAATATCCAATGTCACATTCAACTGAACAAAGGATGGAGAGTAAATGAGGGAAGATTAAGTGAGTAGTTCCACGAACTCCAGCTGAACTCTCTAAAGCACAGTAATCAGCACAGTGTTCTACTGTTGGTGAATATATCATGCATCTTCGCCTACGAAATATGACATGAAATGTCTCCTGGTCTGGCTTTAGCCAGCTCACCCACAGTGCTCTACACCCAGTAAACATCCAGGTTCCTGATCCATGCTACTTTCTCAGACCTTTGAAGACAACATTCCTCTGTCCACAGCCCTGGAAACTCCTCACCTTGCCCTATTCTCTGGGATAAGTCTCAGTATCTTTCCATTGTCCAATATTATAAATTTAAGAAAATTGCCCTAATGTCCCACAACTGCAGTAAGTTGTACTTGTCATTGTCCCATAGCACTTCATGAGCATGACTTCTCTTGGTCTCACAATTCCATTGCAAATCTACAAGATATCAGGGGCTGAGGTATCTGCCTTGTTATCCTGGGTTTACCTGGTACATCACCATGTGACCAGTGGTCAGTCTTCTTAAAAGGTCTACTGAATACCATTGGGGAGTTCTAACTTCCCACAAGAGGGATATTAACTACAGTGAAAGGATTTAAGTGAATTTTCATAGTTTGATAATGATATTTTATTCCTTGAAAAGTTTTTCAGAATCATTTATGTCTGAAAAAGACTTGAAAGAACTTTCTGAATTGTCATAAACAAAATGGAACAAGTATTGACTCTTGGAAGAACTAAGTTAGCACTTTGTGTGTATCATTGTTAGCCTCTAGTTCTCTTTGTCAACTCCAAGAGTCAATTCTAATTAGGGCAGATTCAGGCATTTAGCTACCCAAGCAAAAGAAGTGACAATATACAATTTGGAGGATAAATCCCTGAAGCTACTGGAAATACTATCGATACTAAACAATCAATGCACCAATAGTGAAAAAGGAAAACCCATACACTAAGAACCATGACATAGATCTGAAGGACAGTCATTTTGGAAGGACTTCTGAAGAATAGTATAAATCTCTCAGTGACATTTAGGAGGGTTTTAGTCTGCTAGACATCCTGTTAAGCAACCAGTCCCTAATCTACCAATATACACAAAATCGTTTATAAACGATAACATACACTAGCATTATTACACTATTTTAATATGCAGTGGCATTAGGTCTTATTTTTGAAGACTACACAGTTTTATAAGCATGAGCATTTCATGGCTAAACATGCAGAGGTTCCTCCTGGGGTTGGGCACTGGTGCCATTGCTATACAGGCACCAGTGTTTCTGTTTTGCCAACAGTAAGGGCTCTGCTTCCAGGATTTAGAACTTGCCTTCTTATGATCTCAGACACTGACTGCAATTAAAAGTTTATCTAACTTTCCACTCTGAAGACACCACAAAACAGTATCTCTATCAGTTAGGCCATGTTACCCACATTACCCAGACTGTATGGCTTAAGCAACGAAAACATGTTTGTTGTGATGATAGAAGGTGAGAAATTCAAGGTCAAGGCACACCATGACACAGATGCTGCTGAGGAATCTCCTCGTGTCTTGGGGACATCTGCCTCCTTGTTGTGTTCTAACATAAACTGAACAAGAGCAGACTTTGGACACCAATCCCAAACACAGTCACAGTAGAAGTTAGGGATTTATTGCATGTGGATTTTGTAGAGCACAATTCAGGAGATTAAACTAAGCTAAATTCTCCATGTGCGTTCAAAAACAATGACAGAAATGACATCTACTGCTTGTTTAACACTGTCACCAAATTATAAACTAGCATTTAGGATCATTGTAGAAACTAATGTTGCCCACTATGTATGAGAGGAAATTAAAGGCCTGTGGTGGAAATAATGACCTTCCAAAGCCACATAGCCACAGAGTGGCAGAACGCACTCATGTCTACACAAACACAAAATGCAGCAGAAGTCCTCAGTTCTCTCTTCTCTCCCTCACAAATATATCTAAGTTTTTTTTTATTTTGGTTTTGGTTTTGTGTGTGTGTGTGTGTGTGTGTGTGTGTGTGTGTCTGAGTCTGTATTGTGTATGTGTTTATGTGTTTAAGCATGGTATCATTAGAAACAGTTGCTTTTAATGTGTGAGTGTTGTGTATGTGTGTATGGGTGAGCACATTCCTATGCTCACCTTTGTGTGTATAGAGAGGCCAGAAGAGGACTTCAGGTATTCTGTCCTGCTCTCCCTGTTTCTTTGAGACAGGATCTCTCACCAAACTGAGAGCTGGGTTCTTTACATGAGTGCTGGGTTCTGAATGACTTTATGCTTTTGCAATGCATATGCTTATCTTAAACACCAAGCTGTCTCTGAAGCCCCATATCTAAATTTTGACAATTGTAGAGCTGATGGTATGTCAAATATTTAACACCTATGATCAGGTGCTGAGGGAGCACACAGTTATTGTCTATATATCTACATACACATGGAAAGACAGATGGGAAACCAACCAATTCTAATGGTACTTTGGTTTGCTCTGAGCACATTTTACAGTACTGAGCCTCCTCCATTCACCCTCACATCCTCTGAAACTCCACATTCTGCTTTATGAACACCAGCTGTTAAGCCAAGCCGACATCACATTTGCCTTTCCTTTTGTCTTCCTTTGTTTAAAATTCACTTCTGCTTGAATTCAAATGTTTAACAGATATTGTCCAGCCCTCTATGAAGTAGCAAGTGCTGTCCAGGGCACTTCAAACACATCAGAAAAGAAACAGCAGATTATTCTGCCCTTCTGTATCTTGTAAGGGAAACAAATATCTAATAGATGAAAGAAATAAGTGAAATGTGTATTGTCTGGACCTTATTGTAAGAACTATGGAAAATAAAGACTAGGGAAATGTAATCGCATTCAGGAGTGAGTTGGGCATTCAATGTGCACCTCTTTGAAAAGATAACAACTGTGCAGAGATACAACTATGTAACACACATCTGGAGGAATGGGATTCCAAACAAAAGATGCGTAAGAAAACAATAGACCTTGAAGAGAAAGCAAGCCTCACACATTTAAGCAATAGCAAGGAATATACTAGTTCGTGAGCCGAGCAAGCTACAAATGTGTCCAAGAATTATTGGGGGCACAGATAATGAAAGATCCATTGGTCATCATAAGGAATTTCATTTCTATACTGAATCAAATGGGAACTCATTGCAGGCATCACAACAGAATGATGACAAGGATGTGTTTAAAGGACCATTCTGCTGCTATACAGAATGAGGAGACATAGGACATAAGCCAGTAACAAATGGCTTTACAATGACCCACCCAAGAGAAGGTTGATGGTTTGGACCAAAGTGGGAGGTTCTGGTGATGGAGAGAACAGATTAGATTTTGTGTCTGGTTAGAAAATCAGAGAACCTCATGTACTGGCCCAGCTCTGCGTCAGTTTGAGCCAAGTGACAGAAGTGGTGCAACAGGCCTAGCCCTGGACTTGCCATGTCAGACACTAAAATACCCAAGTATAGCCACACTTCTTTCTGACTTGCTGATTGAGGCAACTTTATAGGCTTAAGATCTTGTGGTTCTGGAACAAATAGCCAAGGCGTGCCAGACTAAGCACTTGCCAGCTCATCACTGAGGCAAACACATAGTGGAATATTGACAGATAAAGAATTTAACTCTAAAATGAATGAATCTCTGAGCACTGGGTGATCCTACACTGGGATGATCCCTAAAGAGGAATGTAACAGTTTTACAAAGTTCCCCGCATTCCTCAGCAGTTAGAGCCCCTGATTTAACGTGTCCTTAGTGAACAGAAACAGTGTTCTGAACATTCTCCCGGGTGCTGGGTTCCACGAAGCAAGCTGCTCCTGTCATTCGGCCTTGGGGAACATTTCTGTGTGATTCTTTCAAGGAAGGTATATTGAACTTAGAAATGACAAAAGCAGATTACAGAGCTGTCTGAACATGAAGCATGTGTGAGAGGTAAAGAGAGTTGGAGTACAGCTGGCTACTGGGGTGATGTTTTCTGCCTTTGAGGTAGAAGGCCTGGCAATAAAAGACAGGGCCTCACAGAGGCAGTATCTTATTTATGACACTCCCTTGCAAGCCAAAGCTATATGTGCTGTTAAAAGTAATCAACAGGTAAGGACCTCCCTGCTTATAGGATCTTAGATGGATGACTAGGTTGCAGTCATAGGTTCCCGGGCTTTCCTAACATAAGCATTCGAAGTATGTGTTGCTGCTGGCCAAGACCTAACAGAGGGATTACATGTTGTGTGTAAGGTTGGTGGTGTTCGAAGGAGTCCTGCTGTGGTGACGGCTGCAGTATAGATAGATGTCTTGGAAGGAACTGGTGTAACAGCCACTTGGTGTTGACAGCTTGAGAGACCAGAGGAATATCAGAATTCAAACAGGAGAGATCTGATGCCCTCATAAAATAAATAGTGTCAAAATGTCCAGCTCATGTTTTTGAATGGGGAATTGTATTGTAAAAACATTTGGTTATGGTGCTTTTTACTGCTGTAGGAGGCAGACTTCCAAAACAGCTCCAAGATTCTTACAGCTCTTCAGTCAAACACTGACGTAAGTACTGCTGTGAGGGAGTGTGTAGACATAGTCTCAAACCAGGTGACACTGAGGCAAGAGGTGAATCCTCACCAGGTATGAGCTACTCAGCCCATTGAGGCTTGTTTTCTCCAGCCAGAGGGAGATCATTCACCAAAGAGTCCCTGCTTGCAGGTAGAAGGAGTCACATCCTTGAAACTAGAAGTCAGCAACATCCCAAGATGAAAGACAATAAATCAGTGCAGACCTCAGTCCTTCAACCATGGAAAAGTGAGTTCCTTTAACAGCCAGAATGCACTTGGAAGTAAGGGTTCTCATAAGCCTCAGGAAAGCACCCCAAAATTGCTAGCACTCTGACTTCACTCTATGAGACCCAGAACAGAGAACAGAACCATGACATGGCTAGACTTCAGCTCTAGAGGACTGTGGACTAATAAAGAGCTTTTAAAACTACTAAACTTGTGGCAAGTATAGAAGCCAAATGCATGCTTCTAAATAAAGTAAGTGGGTTCCAATATAATGTTGAAATAACACAATTATTCTCTGAATGGATCCTGTCTTTACCTGAATCCTTGTTTTCCTTAATATTTTTTCTTATAGTCAAAGTTCACAACAGACTTTGAGATTTCCTAAAGTATGTTTTTCCCTCATCTGTACTGCTCATTGTAATCACAGGAGACCATTTTCACTGTGACATTAAGACATAAAGCAAAGAAAACAAGGCCAAAGATGATTTTCATAAAAGCCACAATTTATTATGAAACCATGGTGAATATTCACCTCCTGATAGTTTATTTCTAATTGATCCATTCCACTTAAACTACTGCTTCCATTTCCTTCTTTCCTGATATAGGTAGATCATAGCTGAAAGTTTAAAAATGTCTATGTCTTCATATTTCTGAACACAAGCTGCTTTATCAGAAATTATCAGAAACAAAATGCTGTAAAAGGCTTTCCAGAACTCAGACGAAAATGATTATTTTAAAATGCAGTATTGTGGTTCATAAAAGAAAATGAATCAATGCCCGATGGTCAGACTCAATCTCCTCCCAGTTTTGAGCATCCAGTACATCTCTAAAGTACTGGCTGACACTGAACTAAAAGTTAAGCAAGGCAGAGTGTTGAAAACTTCTATATATTCCAACTTTTTAAAGTTTCTGCTGATGGTGATTTCAAAATGGCAATGGGAAGGAGCTATGTCCCTTGTTATTTAAAAAAAAAAAAGTGTGCATTTGCTAAGTGAAATCTACATCTCACTCCCTGTTTATAACTTTCAGGTAAGGATGAAAATAAAGGGATTAAGCATATGCCTGGAGCCAGAAGAAACTAACTTCTGTTGCTTGGAGACAGAAACTTCAGAGACAGTCCACACTCCAGAGTTAGCATTCAATACATTATCTGTCATTGGCTACAAGCTAATGAGGCTCCTCAATTAACCCAACAACAACATGAGAGGGTAGCAAAGACATGGAATTTCTAGGGAAATTCCCAACCTGGCCAGGAAGGTCCTCGGATTGCTCAGCTTCTTAGCAATTCTCAGAGTCCTATAAACTTATGGCAGCAGCAGCCAATCTAAATAAAGTTTGTGTAGCTAAAGCTTGTGTAGACTGAGGTAGGATGCTTGGCAGCCAATGACAGAATCTTCTTTACGTGGTGAGAACATTTTGCAGTTACTTGGCTGAAGATGACTGAAGTAGCTCAAGTGTGCCCCAGAACTAGTGATATACACAACTGTGATTATCTGTCTCTGTTGTAGGAACAGGGATGCCCAGAGCCCAAGCCCCACAACCCACCAAACTACAGTGGCAGGTGTCAAGTACTGTCCTCTGAAAATGAGTGTGAAGGAGTCTAACTATTGGGTGAAGAGTCATCTGTCCATCCTTGTGACTGAGAGGAGAGGGTAAGTGGAGACATGTAGAGAGGTTATCTTGTGTGTTGTACCTGTCAGTTGAGAAGCCTATAGCCTATTGCTTAGGCAGGAAATGAGGGGTGGGACATCCAGGAGGAGAAAAATTCTGGAACACAACCAGGTGAGAGATAGATCCGGAAGATAAACCAGCCATGTGGCAGAATGTAGATTAAAATAAATGGATTATTATATCTAGTCAGAGAAGAGTCTACCTATGTTGCTAATGTATTTGTAAATATATTTTGAGTCTAAGTCTTATTTCTGGGGGCATGGGGCTGGGAGGAAGACCAAGACCATAACTTCTATAGATAGTACCCAACTACTGCAAAGATCCAAACTAACCTGAGAGTGGTACCCATTCTGTCTCTTTAAGAAAAGAGGCCCCAAAAGGCCCTGCTTATTAGAAAGCTGCTGCTAGTGAGAAAGGAGGCCTGTTAATAGCAGATAGCAAGTGGGAAATCACACCAGCCTGCCATGGGCCCAACATCCCAATCCAGGTCCACACAACTGAAGGCGAAAAACTATGCACAAGCAACAGTCAGATCGCAGAAGCACTGAGTACCCCTGCAGGAACTCCAAGAAGAGGGTTGGGAAGGAATGTGAAGGCTCCAGCCCCATCCTGCCATGGGCCCACTACTTTCATGGAGTGGGCAGAGGTCAGAGGTTCTGGCCTAGTCAAACATGTCAGGACACAAGGGCTTGAGATTGTCTCCAGACAGGAACCCTCAGACAGTAGTCCAGGACTAGTCTGAACAGCCGAATGGCCTAGGGTTTCCCACAACACCATAAAATCCAGGCAAGACCCTCTGTTGATAGATGCAGCCACTTGCAAACAATAGTCTAGGATTCAAAATTACACATATTTTTCTTAAAAGTTCTATATGGATTTTTGCTTAATAATAATTAGAAATGCCCTTAGTAATTTAAAAATAAATATACATCAACCTTAAATTTATATAAAGAGAAGGGGAGATAAGGGTATGTTTATCCACATAAGGTATGTTTAAAATTTCAAATTAAAAGATAATGCCTTTTCTGTTGCTTTAAAAGCATCTTGCCCTAGGAAAGATATATTCTGCTAGTCAGTATAAGAAATCCAGAGACCACTGGACACAAGAATAAAAAATAATACTGTTAAGTTTATTAACTGTATTGTACTTTAATTATTAGCTTGGCAATACATAATACAAATGCTTTTTGTCAGAGGAGATAAATAAATCAAATAAACATGTCATAGACACAATATGATATGGTTTTAGATTTTAAAGGGCAAATGATTAATACCATTGAGGTCTAATGTGATATGTCATCATAGTATCCAACTGGATACACTTACAGACAATGGTATAATTTATAATGGCATGGACTGGGGATTTGCTACCCACAATGGGGTAGGGTGTCAATGCTACTTTGAGCAACTAATCTCTTTTATCACTAGGTTCGCAACAGGAGAACTGGTTACATCTCACCCTATCTCATCACATTAAAAACCCAAGGCAAACATCTAAACAGATGCAATCTTACTTAGGAATATGATTATACACTAAATGAAAGGAATTTGAACGAAGTTGAATACAGAAAAGGACACTAAATTAAGAGAGAAAAGGTAAAATAAATAAATCCACATATATAATAATCTCCAAAGAAGAGATATAAGAATACACTTTAATATAAATGTTTTCAAGGGTATATAGATACTAAATAAATAAACTCATGCCTCTGATCTCAACACTTGGAAAACAAAAGCAGAGATAGATAGGTTCCTGTGAGTTCGAGGCTAGCCTAATCGAAAGAGCAAATTTAGGTCAGCTCAGATACATAGAGAAACTATATCTCAATAAATAATAATATTAATTGTTTCAAATTGCATTAAATTTTTTAATTATTTTAAAATTATCAAAAATGAATGTGGTTACAAGTTCAGTGGTTATAGTGGTCTGGTGCACTCTCGTTAGGAAGGGTCAAAATAGAGCAGACTTAATTGAAAGGGGATTGCTCTATTAAATCACTTTATATTTAATGGCTTCAGATTGCTGGACAAAGGATATGCTATGTTGGGAGAGAGGCTCAAGGTTTGTGTTAATAGGAAAGAAGAAAAAAGCTTTGGATTCATTCCAAAATAATAAGATTCAGATATAATAGAGAGAGACCCCCTGAAGATCTTGGCCACAGACAGTGAAGGTTGGGTGCATGGTTTTGGTTATTTTATGAGTTATAGTTGTGTTGTCGCTTTTAGGGGGTGATTTCAAATAATTATGGCCTTGAATGAAATAGGAAAGTTAGATTCAAGTATTTTTTTCCTTCTCTTTTTTTCTATCTTTCTTTCTTAGGTAAGGGAAAGGAGATGGAAAAGAAAAAGAGGGGATATAGAAATATTATAAGAAATCAGACAAACAGAGGTAGATTATTGAACCTATTCTTAAGCAAAAAAAAAAATTATACCCATAATCATACATTGGTAGAGATCTTTGTATTTTGGTGAAAATTGTGGTTATATTTTATTACAGGTACAGAATTTTGCATATTGATGCAGAAGTAAGATTATTTTGATGTATTGGTACAGGTTATTGTATTGCTACAAATTTAAGGTTAATTTTGATACAGATAATATTTTTCAATTTTTATGTGAAAAAATATGCCTATGTAATTCTTAGAAATGCAATATAAAGTTCTAGTCCTTTTGAAAGCTGCTATTACAAACTGTTAGGGATTAAAAATACAAGTTCTGAACTATTAGGGATGGTTAAGAAAGACAAATTTATAGTCAGATAGTCAAACTCATGGTCATATTAGATACTAGTTTAGTCAATTACAATAAAATGTTTTCAAGGTTATTCAGATAGTAAATAGCTAAAAATAAGCAATGTTTTACCATTCAGATATGCTATAGATAGTTGGTCTTCAGAAACCTCAGAGATCCGCAGAATATGGCATTTAAAATTACTTCATTATTAAAAGATCTTTTGACCATAAGACAGGTCTGCTCCTGACAGTACCTTCATTCTACTCAAAAAGATGACGGGCATCAATAACCTCCATATGAAGTTGCTTCAATTGTGGCAAGCTATCTATTGAGCAAAAAAAAAAAAAAAAAAAAAAAAAAAAAAAAATGGCCATGCTTCAACTACAGACAAATGCTGTCCAGAGAGTACAAATGGACACAGGGAAGTAGACTGCTACACTTTGCCTAGACAGGGTAAGCAAATCCTTCATAATTCCTGCTTCACAAAAGGTCTGTCAGATATACTGGGCTAGAAAGCTGAAGATAGATGCTCCCATGTTATAAGGACAATATTGAGGTCTATCCAGGCAGTCAGATGTTCTGTGATTCCAATAATTTTTGGAAGTTGCATCCCAGCACTTTCTGCATACTTAGGTAATATTTATCCCTTCTCAGGTCTCTGATGGGGTTTAAGACTAGATAGTCATAGTCTCACTACAAGCTTAACTTGTTTAGGATTTAAGATTTTCTAGGTCTAAGAAGATATTTTTAGGATGATAGTGCAAATTAGAATAAAAATTTAATTAAGTACAAAACTAAACACACCAAAATAGGATAGATAATAAAATATTTTCTAAGATTGCCAAATACTATAGCCTGGACATTGTAAATGTATATCATACCTTATAGTTTTCATAATTTTTATTCAATTTATATCTAAAAGAAAAACTCTTTTATTGGACTAAAAAGGGGAATTATAGGGAGAATATCCTATGTATTGTGTGATGCATCACCTGTCAATTAAAAAGACTACAGCCTATGGCTTAGGCAGGAAATGGGAGGTGGACATCTGGGAGGAGAAAGACTTCTGCCATAGAGCCAGGCAAGAGATCAGTCCAGGAAGGTGTGAGGAGATGGGCATGTGGTACCTGAGCACAGGTAACCAGCCATGTGGCAGAATGTAGATTAAAATAAATGGGTTATTTTAGGTTATATCTCAAAGAAGTGCCTACCTATATGGCCAAGATATTTGTAAATATATTTTGAGTCTGAGACGTATTTCTGGGGGCATGGGGCTGGGAGGAAGAACAGGACCATAACTTCTACAGAGACACATGGTTGTAACCCACACCTATGAAATGTATTTCCTTTAGAAAAACTCAGGTTCTGTGATCAGAAATTGGAACTAGCTCTAATAGTATATGTTTGTAATCTCAGCCCTCAGGAGGCTGAGTCAGGACAATTCCAAATTTAAAGATGGCCTGAACTGAATAACTATGTTTCAAGAAACAAAAGAATCTGCCTAGGAACAAGAAAAAATGAAGAAAAAGGTAGGAGGAACAAGAAGAGGAGGAGGAGGAGAAGGAAGAGGAGGAGGAAGAAGAGGAGAAGGAAGAGGAGGAGGAGAAGGAAGAAGAGGAAGACCAAAAAAAGTGGAGGGCCAGATGCCAGGAGACAAAATAGAGGTCTTTCTTGGTACTGGAAGACAATCCTTACCTATGTCGATTTCAAGAATAGCTATCAGGGACCATAGCTTAGGGAGACACTTCTGAAATAAATAAAATGTAAATATAAACCACAGAGAGCTGAGGTGATGGCTCAGGCAGCAAAATGCCACGTAAGTATGGGGATCTGAATCTTCACCCGCACACACAGACTTTTTTTAAAATCCAGATGCACCAGTGGGTACCTCTAATTCCAGCACTAGGGAGATGGAGTCAGGGTCATTCCTTATGGCTAGTCTAGCCATACCCACATGTGCACAAACACATACACACATTAAAACATGTAAAATTAATTTTTAAAATAAAATACATGCCTATACATGTAGATCTATAGAAAGCCTTGAAGTCAAAATGAGGACTCCATTTTCAATCCTACAACACTTTCAAGTCTGCCTTCTATTCCACAGCTGCAGTCCCCTCCCTCTTCTACACTGGGAGGCTGGAATTCCACTGTTTTCAGTATCTATGCCAGCTAGACGACATGGGCAGTGACTGGTGGATTGGAAACCTATGGCACTACCCCTAAACTACCCTACTTACTGACAATCTCATTCTGGAATATATGTCAAGGCTGTTCTCTTCGCTTTTTGTATTTACTAAGTCTTTTGAAACAGGTACCGTAATAGTATCCTTTGCACACCATTTAGAAAATCATCTACACCATTTGTAAAAACATCTTAAGCCTCAGGTGATTCTCTGTTCCTCAGCAGTAAACCAGTACTTGCTTTCTGCCAAGTGCCTCTAAGACTAAGCAATCCAAGGTCATTTGAATCCAATTTTAAGGCTTGGCATTCTCATGACCGTTGACATGACTCCAACACCATCTATATATAAGAAGAGGCTCACATAGCCTAAGGTTCCCTGTTTCTCAGACTATATCCTCAAGTTGCACTCCTAACTGTAGAAGTTTTCATTAGATTCCCCAAATTTGTCATATCTTCAATTCTAATTTGGTACCACTTAGTAAAAAGAAAAAACATTCAAAGAACTTCTTAGCTTTTCAATTCTTTCTTTTAAACTGAAAAATGTTTACCAGGTTTTTTTTTAAAAGTGATATAGCCTCAAGTTACAAGTTCAATTTTCTTGATGCTTTATCACCCAAAAGTTGGTTTAGGATTTTCTAAGGATTATTTTTATATTTTTAAATTTTTAATTAAATTTAATTGTGCTGCTCTCTCTAAGAAATTAGTTTCATTAAAGGTGATGAGAGTGGGGTAGAGAGATGATCCAGTGAATAAAGGGCCACAATGCCTGAAGACCTGAGTTCAAACTCTGAGAAGATATAATGGCAGAAAAGAACTGACTATCAAAAGTTGTTCTCTGAATTTCACATGCACACACACAATTCACATGTACACACCACACACACATGCGCACACACAATGTACACCCCCACATCTATATATACACACATACAATGCATAATCCCCACACACATGAACACATGCACACATACACAGTGTACCCAACACCCATACACAAGTACACATACACACACAATGCACACACAACAAATACCCAGTCACACATATTCATACATATGCACACACAATGAATACCCCCATACACATACACATGCAGACACACAACACATACCTCTTACACACATTCACACACATAACTCACACACCCACACACACACATACACATGCACATGCACATACAATACCTAACTAACTACACACTACATGTGTGCATACACAATACATACCCCCAACACTCATATGTACACATGGACTCAATGCCTAACCCTGCATACATATCTGTGTGCACATAAAATAAGTAAAAATTAATATTTTAAGAAACAAAACAAAATATACACCAAAATATTTTAAATACATATATATGATCAGCTATTCCCAGTTAACTTGTTAGTATTCTACTAGCAGCCTTCAGATGAAGATGTAGAACTCTCAGCTCCTCCTGCACCATGCCTGCCTGCATGCTGCCATGTTCCCACCTTGGTGATAATGGACAGAACCTCTGAACCTGTAAGCCAGCCTCAATTAAATGTTGTCCTTTATTAGAGTTGCCTTGGTCATGGTGTCTGTTCACAGCAGTAAAACCCTAACTAAGACACTTTCCTTTCCATTGCCTCTGGTGTGGTGTGGGCTAGAAGGGAGGTTAAAGCATTTAGAAACCCTTATTAAAGTAGGTTTTGAAAAATCTAAGCCTACACCTGCTCATGGGCAGGCTGCCAGCAATCATGTGATCAGTGGATCATCTAGAGCTGCTGATACTCTCAAGCACTGGGCTAGTCTTTTAGCCTAACTTTCTAGGAAGTGCTTCTAAATTTGGCCAGAATCCTGTGTGAGCAGCATGAATATGCACTGGTGCCTTATGTGCATTAGGCCAGATAGATCTGATTTTCTGTAGAAGTACAAGTGAGATTACAGCTCTTTCTGGTCTCTCCCTAAATTGGCAGAAGTTTTGATGAACTCTTTTTTCTTCTAAGGCACACTCTTGTTAAGTAGCATCAAGTGTGCAATCCTGCCTCAGGCTCTCACATGCTAAGATTATCAGTGTGTATAAACACATTCAGTTAGTTAATTCTCTTCATCACCACTTAGGTCTGTCTCTGCTCTATCATATATACACACCAGCATTTCAGTTCTAAACATCCCTGGGTAATAGGGTTTTTTATAAGTATATTCATATTTGTTTTATTGGTTTAGTGGTTTTCTTGGTTTAGGAGATTTGGTTTGGCTTTGGTTTTTAGATAGGTACTCTTTTTATTGCAATAAATTCCCCCCTTGTGTTAAAAACAAATTATTTTCTTATAGAACATATCCTAGTTACAGTTTCTCTTCCCTCTACTTCTCCCAGTGCCTCCATACCTCCCCTCTCATCCAGATCCACTCCCAGTCTGTCTCATTAGAAAAGAACAGGCTTCTAAGAGATAACAACAAAACATAATAAAATAAGATATAAGTCAAAACAAAAGAAACCACATCAAAGTTACACAAGGCAAAACAACAAAAGCAAAAGAGGCCCAAGAGTAGGCACAGGAATCAGAGACCTACTCTTTTACACACTCAAGAGTCCTATAGAAACACTAAACTGAAAACCAAAATATATACACAGGGGACCTGGTATAGACTGGTGCTTGCTGCTTCAGACTTTGTGAGTTCATGTGAACTCTGCTCAATTGATTTAGAGGCTCTAGTTCACTAGATATCTTCTGTCCCCTCTGGCTCTTACACTCTTTCTGTCTCCTCTTCATAAGGGGCACATTAGCTCTGAGGGGAGTGACATGGTGGGAACATTCCCCATGTGCATGCAAAAAAAAAAAGAGAGAGAGAGAGAGAGAGAGAGAGAGAGAGAGAGAGAGAGGAGGGAGAGAGAGAGAGATGGGGAGGAAGAGGGGAAGAGAAAGAGACAGAGACTGAGACAAAGACAGACAGACAGATAGACAGACAGACAGACAGATGTCTGTATTTGTTACCACTGCAGAGTGTCATTAAGAGTCATTTCATTGTTAGCTTTTTGTTTTAGGGTATCTGGTTTTACCCTAGGTCTCTGAGCTATCTAGTCTCTGGTTCTTGGTCACGCATGCAGTGACATGTATGAAATGCATCCTGTGGAGTGGGTCTTGAATCAAATCAAATATTGGCTGGTTCTTCCTACAAGCTTTGTGCCACTATTGCCCCAACATATTTTGCAGAAAGGACAGATTGTAGACCAAATGTTTTGTGGCTAGGTTGATATTTGTGTTTATCTTTTGGTAGCCTGCAGAAGTGGGTAGGTACTCTTTATTAAAAAATAGGAACTATATTTTCATGTTTAAAAGGGCAAGGGCTGCCTTAGTAGCTGAAGCACTGGAAACATATCTGCAGGTGTTGCAGTTTTCCAGCATCTGTGTCCACAGTTTATGGCCAGCTTCCCAATGAAGTGGAACCTCCTGTTTTTATGACTTTTGTTTCTAGCAAAAACTTCAGCGGTGCCAGTTCAAGAAAACAAAGGAAGCAGATAAAACACCCTGAACTGAGGCTCTCCTGGTGTTAGCTTTCTTCCAGGGGTCAGGTCAGGGGTCATGAGACTGGAAACAGGGCAGCATTGGAATGCCAGAGCACCATTGTTCTCTGACTGGAGTCACGTGACCTTAGCTGGCTGGTATTATAATGTGCTCTTCACTGTGGGGTTTCCAGCCAGTTTTCTCCTCTTTCTGCTGCTCTTCTTCTTTTCAATGTTTAAGTTCCCTGCAGGTGTGAGCTACATGTTGAGCACATCCCCTCCAGACCCCTACCCTTCCGTTGTTCTATTCTCCCCATTGTCCCTTTGTCCCTCCAGATGGTTTCACCGAATACACATATGCATACATTAAGTATATGCACATATTAAATCCATACACTATGTCAAAGCCACCCAAACACCACCTTAGTTTTAGTATGATTTCTGTATATGTGTATGTATTGTGTGGTGTGTGTGTGTGTGTGTGTGTATATATATACATATATATATACATACAACATATATCTCCAACCGGAGTTTAGCCTAGGGGCCAGGAACGCTTGTGTCCTACCTGCTCGGTGACAAAGCTCAGACAGATTACAGAACAAAAATTCATATGATAAAGAACCAAACCAATGGTTTAAAATCATAAGTAATATGGAATAAAGAGCCCATTTGTATTCTTAAGAAATTGTCTTTTCAAGCTCTTATACCCTGTCTAGACAGTCAGAAAGAGCCCAGAGTGACAACGTTGCCAAAGTTGGCAGTGGTTGGACGGGACCTCAGGTTTCTGCTTTTAATTATATGAAAAAGTGCAAGGAGTGACAGGGAGGGTCTCATTTACAGAACAAGCCTTGGACTGCAAATAGACATTTGAGGAAAGGGGTCATTCATCTCTGAGTTCTCTGGAGCCAGCTAAGTATCACACAGGCTCCTTTCTAGTGGAACTCCCGTGCAAGAACTTCAGCATAAATTTTAAACGTAACAGGCTGAGAAACTGCAAGTTTAATTTGCTGTGTGACTACATTCTCTTGTTCCCACAATCATTACATTTGTAAGGTACCCAGAAGGACCTTACATTTAAATACTGGTCATTTTTTAGGCAGGCAATGTTCTAATCAACCACAAGATGGCAATCACAGTCCATTTACCATGCTTGGGAAAACCTGCTTTGTGTGTTTCAAATGCTCCAGAATTGTTACTCTGGATTTTCTTTGTCAAAAATTAAGACTTCAATCAAGATCATCCATGCTTCCAAATGAAGTTCGAATAAAACTGTCAGTAAGACAAAATTTCAGCAAGAAACTGCAGCAAAGATAGCTATTTTGAAGCTTCTGTGATTTTCTGCAGGCTGTGCACACTTGTCTTTTTTTTAGTGGAGGAAGGGGCATTCTCTCAGGTACGTAACTGTAGGTCTTTTGTATGGGAATTCTGAAAGCTTCAATATCTGCCACTCCTATGAAATTGTGTCTTCTTCACAAATACAACCTCAGGAGTCAGAGAGTCCACCTATGCCCTCTAGTTAACACTTAATATCTTCATCCTTTCTGTTCTTTCTTTTTTTGTGTGCTACTTTTCCATACTAAAAAGAACCTAAAGAAGATCGCCATTTACAGAATATGTAAATTACCTGTGAAGACTTACTACTGCCTTCTTCAAGCAAATGATGTTTGCTTTGGAATTTAGCACCTGAGGAGATCTTACCAACATTAGCAATGACCGCTAAAATATGGGAAAAAAAAAATTCATTTCTCAACCATTTCTTCCATGGAGCTACGTTAGACTCCACAGGCTATGTACAAGTCACTATTTATTCAGTTCTTGATAGTGTATTACCGTCCAGAAGTCATTGGGCTTTCTCATCCTCAGACATCCCAAAGAGGGCAAGGAGCTGGCAAGGTTTAGGCATCAATGGGGAGAGGACTCATTGTCATCTGCAGTACTACCCCACTGCATAAGATACATAATCTTATTGGTTCCATATATGGTCTGATTGGTTCCAGGTTTGTGCTTTACTGGCTAT
The DNA here is from genome assembly GCA_021653895.1 of Mastomys natalensis. Classification (NCBI taxonomy): domain Eukaryota; kingdom Metazoa; phylum Chordata; class Mammalia; order Rodentia; family Muridae; genus Mastomys; species Mastomys natalensis. Next base: position 666,775 of record JAJTUV010000150.1, read on the forward strand.
GTCTTCCTATTGAAAGGGGCTAGGATTTTGTCCTAGAGTTTCATTGCTGTGAAGAGACACCATTGACCACAGTCACTCTTATAAAGGCAAACCTTTAATTGGGGCTGGCTTAAAGCTTCAGAGGTTCAGTCCATATCATCGTGGTTGAAAGACTGGTAGCAACCAGGCATTTTATTCGTCCATTGCTTCTCCTTCCTCCAGTTCAGCTGAAGGATGCAATGAATTGGTGTTCACTTGACACCATCATTCGCTAAAAAGAAAAAAAAATCTTCAAACTAGTAAGACACAAACAAACTCATAATTGAACACTGTGTCTCATATTTTCCTTCATAGCCCTCTCATACAGGCAACATTGGCCATCCTGTTGGGAAAAGGGCCTTTCACAACAGCTGGTGCCCTGTCAAATCACAGGCACCTCTTCATCCCTTTAGTGAGTCGAGTATCACAGTCAATAGCTTTCCTCAATTCCATAAGCATCGTATTTAATAGCTCTTCCATTGTCCTTCTATAAACTCATTTGATGTAAACAGAAATCTTACATTGTCCCTTAAGGCACTTGCTTTTCTGATCCCATCTTTGGTTCTTTAGCATTTATCAAATTTATATACCAGCCATGGTCTCACAGAACAGAAATGCTGATCTGTCTGCTGCTGGTGTCTCCAACGTCAACTAAAGCCTACATGTTCATGCTGCATTTAGCAGGGACAGCTGTCTTCATAACTATAAAATAGTCCTCAAAATAATGTATAAAATCCCAGTTACTTGTGGGTTTAAAGTGTGCCAATACTACTCTGTTTTAATTATGTGAAAGAAAAAATTCGGCCTACAAAACAATAAAAAGGCTTGCACAAACTGGGGAAGGAAGAAATAAAACTCCCTTTGTTCATAAATGACATGGTAGCTTTAGTAGGAGATTTCAAAGAATTGATTAAAAAGTAACAACTATTAGAAGTTGTGCTTGATTTGGTAATAATACAAGTCAATATTCAAATTTTAATTATTCTGATATATTCCAGAAATGAGTGATTGGGATTTAAATATGGAAACACACCACTTACAGTAGTACTCAAGAAAGAAAGAAAATACCAGAAAATAAACCAGAGGGGGTGGGAAATAGATCAGGAACAGCATGTAGCACCATGGGCCCATCTGCTGCACCACGAAAATAAAATAAACCTAACAAACTATGTGCAAGACCTTAGAGTACAAAAACCTGTACAAAAATCCAAGGCTCTAAACAGAAGAGAGATACTTATGTTTGTAAGAAAACTGTCCACTCTCCCCAACTGGATATGGAGTCTCAAGAAGCTCGCAATTCTGAGTGGTGACACACGCGGCAATCCCAGGGCTGGGAGGTTAGGGCAGGAAGACTGCTAGTTCAAGGGCACATGAAATGACAGAACCTGACACTGTCTCACAGTGGGGTGCAGGAAAAAGTTACAGGCTAGAGGGCATATCCAGCTTTCTTGTTACTGTATACAAAGCCCCAATTTAATGTTGCATAAAAGGAACCAATTACTGTCATCTTATATTTTCTATTCTGATACCTTGCAAATTATCTTGTGGTTCTCAAAGATGGCTGCATTAAGATATCTTGGAATAATAAAAACAAACAGTTATCCTAGATCAAATTATCCTAGATCAAATCCTCTGAAAAGATCCATAATGATCATTCTTAAAAGACCTATGAGTGATTCTGTGAGAATAATTGTTCTCAATTTCAGAAAGTGCTAATTGCTCACCAAAACATTTGCTTTGCCCTATTATTGTATGAACCTGTCCAGGCAAAGCAGCTGACTGGCTGAGGAGGTGTTCCACTGTCCAGCCCATTCCTAGTCCTATTTCTATCCTACAAGACTGGTTTCTACCAATACATAGCTGCTGAGGAAAGGAAGACAGGAAAGCGAGGCCTAGTATATGTGAGATCCTAGTTTAATCCTTATTTCTAGGAAAAAAGAAGCCACTGTGTATTTCTTATAGTCTCTTTAATTATGTGCTAACTTCACACAAAGAAATCTAATGGCTTAGAAGATGCAAAAATCACAAGATAAAACAGTATGAATTAAGATTCACTTAAAAGTCACATTCTGGCCAAACCTTACAAGAAAGAAGGAGGAGGAGGAGGAAGAGGAGGAGGAGGAAGAGGAGGAGAGGAGGAGGAGGAGGAGGAGGAGGAGGAGGAGGAGGAGACTGTGCTAAGCTTCTAACATGTTTGTTTCATTACAAGTTGCACAAATCAAGGAATTAGCGTCTTGGAGTGCAATGCTACCATGAGAAAAACCTATTATTAGTGAGCACAAAATTAGAAGAAACAGACACCCCAGAAATAACCACCAGATGGTGGGCAGAAGGAAGTGATTTAATTACAGATATCATTTTCAGTAACTTGGAAAGTAGACCATGTGCCTAGGAAAAGTAGTCCTGAGATGAAACTATTGTGAGCCCTTTGGAACACTTGGCACTGTCTGCAGCACTATTTGTTTAGTAAGAACTAAAACAGAGAAAAGGTGGTTAACAGGGTTCGGAGAGGTTGTTAGGAGTCCTGCAGTACGCAGCATCACTCCCCACAGCTAGCTGGACTACCACTGAGGTTGAGAAGGTCTATCTAGGGTCTGGAGCAATGGCTCAGGGGACAAGCATGGGACCTCAGTTCAGATCCCAAGCTGGCTTGTAAAAAGCCAAGTATGGTAGCATAGGCCTATAACCCCAGTTCTGGGAGACAGAAACAGAAGGATCCCAGGGGTTCACTGGCCAGTCAGTCTTTAAGAAATGGAGAGTTTAGTTTCAGGGAGAGACCCTGTCTCAAAAAAACATGTGATAGAAGCATCTCATTGTTAACCTCTGGCTTTCACAAGCACAGCCACAGTTGAGTATATCCAAAACACACCACACACACACACACACACACACACACACACACAGAGAGAGAGAGACAGAGAGAGAGAGAGAGAGAGAGAGAGAGAGAGAGAGAGAGAGAGAGAGAGAGATCTGCTCTAGAGGAAGTGACTGGTGAAAGGCAGAATATTAATGTTTACTGTCCTTTCCTGTGTTTGGCGAATGCTCGAAGAGAGGAAAAAGAGATGAACTCAGCAAACAGCTACAGGCAGAAATAAAAGAGCTAGAAAATGTTCCAGAAATTTGGGAACGTTTATAGGTCTTGCAAATAATCACCTAGAGTGCTGTAGTGCTTTGAATGTGCTTTGTTAGAGGTGTGGCCTTGGAGTGGGTGTGTCACTGTGGGCGTGGGCTTTAAGACCCTTTTTTTAGATGCCTGGAAGCTACTCTTTTCCCGTTTGCCTCTCAGCTCCTGCTGCACCATGCCTGCCTGGACGCTGCCATGTTCCCACCTTGGTGATAATGGACTGAACCTGTGAACCTGTAAGTCAGCCTCAGTTAATGGTTTTATAAGGGTAGCCTTGGTTATAGTGTCTGTTCACAGCAGCAAAAGCCAAACTAAGAAAAGTGCCAACAGTAGGAAGGAAATCTGACTGAAAATGCAAAGTTCTGCTTGGACTTTCAGCTAAACAAAGCAATTTACTCTTGCAGCTCATAATACACTAAGATAATTTTTTTCATTCTCCAAACAAGTACTTTTTTTTTGGCCTCCTAGACACTGAGCAACTATTTATGGAAATACTATGAGACTCAGATAACATCAAGAACTATTATTCAATTATTTACTTCATCCTTCTAGAAGAATTAGCCTTATGTCTCTCATACCAGAATTAGTCTTTCATTTGTACTCCTTTAACATGTAAGATTCTGTTCTCCATTGTTATTGTTTCCTCTCTACTGTACGTCTTCTGAATACAGGCATTCATATATCACACGTCCTAGAACGTACCTCATATGTGGAATACAATAGTTGCTTGACAATTCTATAATCACTAACATATTTCACAAAGCACTGATCCAATAGAGTTTGATGTCTAGACCAAGCCCAGTATTTAGAGACAAAAGAAAAAATCAATCCATGACAATTCTTGAGTCTGTGGCCTAAAAATAAATATTGCATTAGGTGTCAGTGATGAAGTAACTGCCAGATCCCAACTTGTGAGGGCATGCAGTTGTGTGGGCTGAGCACTGTGGAACACTGCTTTTAACAAGGCTAACAGAAAAACTTCTCTATGGAGTATAGTTGGTCTTAAAAGTGTCATGTTTTGATCTTTTAAGGGGGTTAGGAGCCGAAGAGTGAACTAAATATTAGGACTCAAATAGCATCAAGAATCCTACTTCTCAGCTGAAGTTTTACATGTGGACTGTTGAAAACTGAATGAATAGGTCATATAGAAAGATGAAGTCATCCAGGAGTAGCAAAAACTAGAAGCATAAAGCAGAGTATGCAGAATAGAAACCAATTAAGAAATCAGAAAGTAAAATCTATCTTGCTTTTTACTAGTGAATGTCACACTTTCACGTTTACGTGAATTCACATAAAACCAGATTGTCCTTTCAAATGTGTTGCTTTTCCACCCTGACTTTATGATTCTTAAATGACCTTCTTTTACATACATATATTTTAAAACATTTTATTACTATTTTGTATGTGTTTGTGCCTACTTGAGATTCTATGTATTGTGTGCATGCAGGAGTCTGAAGACTCCAAAAGACCACTAGGTGGGTCCTTGCAACTGTTGTTGGCAGCAGTTGTAGGCCATCATGTGCATCTTGGGAGCAAACCCAGGTCCTCTAAAATAGCAGCAAATGGTCTAACGCTGACATCTCTCCAGCCCCTACTACACTATATTAAATCCCATAGGCCTGCCAGTTTTATGCATATATTCAGTGGATTTTTGAGTCATTAGATTTAAGCTCAAAAAATTCTGTTTTTCTCATTGCCAATTTCCATTGTTCTCCTAAAGCTCAAACCTCTCAGAGAAGTTAACTCATTTCTCATACAACCTCTCATAGTAAATCTATTTTCCTGAAAGCTTCTGGCTATGAGACATGTAAGAAGCTTTGTGCTGTACACTATTTTTAAGGAATACTTAGTCAACATGTATCAACAGAAAGATTTGCAGGACAAAAGAGAGAAGAGCCTATGGTTGAGCTTTAACAGGCAGTCAAATGGTGTCTTGATTAAGGTAACGAGAACAGGATTTGGGAACAAACTTTGAGGGCAGGTGCAGTGTTCAAATAACTTTTTTATATTAATTTAATTTTTTTAGTACATTGTTGATTTGTATGTATGTATGTCTATATGAAGGTGTTGATTTCCTGGAACAGGAATTAGACAGTTGTGAGCTGCCTGGTGGATGCTGGAACTTGAACTCCCTGTCCTCTGTTAGAGCAACCAGTGCTCTTAACATCTGAGCAATCTCTCCAGCCCTTCAAACAACTTTTAAAATCATCTCACAACTGTGAGCAATGAGTGATCAAAGGCATTTAACTTGGCACTGACTCAACATTCCCTGTAAGACCAAGCAGCACAAACCTGTAACCGCAGGTCTGGCATGCGGAAATAAACAGATTGTAAAGTGGAAGTCTTCATAAGCCACATTCCCCTGTACATTTTCTTCTTTCCCTTTAACTACATCCTCTACTCTTTCTCCTATACTGTCCCTTCTGGGAGCTTATTTTGATCTGTTTGGATGTAAATGTTTCCATGCTCATATGCCTTCAGTAGTAATGTGTTAGGGACCCTGGATAATCAAGTCAGTACCATCTTTTCAGGCACTGGCTCAAAACTTCCAGAGTCTGACCTCATGGTTTATTTTTCTTACACATTAAGCATAGTAAAACTTTAGAAAATTGTCCACATGACAATTATCACAACAAAGCCTTATAGGCATAGCTACATAGAAACTCCTTAGCAGAGCACTTATGATCTTTGTAATGCGTTCTACTGGCTAATAAACAGAGCTCAGGGTTAGAGGAAGGATCTGTGATAAGCATAAAGATAGATTTTATTGGTAAAGAATGCAAAGGATATGAGTCCCTTTCATAAGGATGGGTTCTATTCATTGAGAGTCAAAAGCTCAGGATTAGGTCCTACAGTGCTTAGGATATTGGGGAGATTTAAGTGGAGGCTGGTTAATAGAATAGCAAAGGATCACTAGGCTGTCTGACTGTTTTCACTCTGACATTTTAAGTGACCAGGCATCATTGACAATCCTGATTTCTCCAATGTTGACTCTATGTAGTGCTTCCTACAGTAATGATTTTCAATATCTTTGGCCCAGCAAGACTTCCATGTTGATATTATGCTGACTCTTCTATTTTCTTCAAGATAGCCCCATGAACTTAAAAGAAATTTGCATGCAAACTGTTCATTTTGCCATTGTTGACTTTAACTGGATTGGAGTAAGAAATACTTCTCACTGAGGATTATGACCTGGAAACCAAAAGACAGAAAATGCAAGCTTCAAATGCTGTAACTGATGTAAAAAGATGGCAGCAGTACTACAGAATAGAGAGGGAGACAAATCTCATAAAGAATAAAGGAAGAAAGCAATGGTTACCGCCAGTGTTCTGGAAAACATAAGAAAATTCACATGTGTGGCAAATGATAGTGGGACACAGTAAATAATAAATTCCCATGACTGAGAAAGAATAAGAGTTTAGCTAGATTGATTAAAGTTAAACACCTGAGCTTAAATTCTTAACTGCAGCAAGTAAGAATAAGAGACAACATAACAGTTTCCATCTAATTCGTATTTAGAGGATTAAATAATAAAAGTGCATAACTTAGACCACAACATTCAAGAATCGATAGCTGTTAAAATTAAGCATTCTGGACCAATACAGAATCACTAGCTTACCAGTTTGAAAATTTCAGAGAACAAATAGCTGCAAACCAAAGAGCAGCTTCTCAGTCTAGAGATACTCAAAAAATTGACCCTCAAGGACATAGTGAACCTTTAACTAGATGTTAAAAATTAACCAAGCAGTTCAACAGTAAGGGTGATTTTACCACTAGGTGGCAATGATATCACTGCATTTTACATAAAAAACTAAATCCAGAAAAAAAAAAAAAAAGAACAAAGAGGCTTTTATAGTGTATATTTTCATTCTATAAAAATATTTTATATACAATTTAATTAATAATTGCTCTAATTCAATACCCATGTTTACTTCTAATGTTTTTCTTCCTTTAGGCACTGAGAGAATTAATTTTAAACACTTTTTATCATAAAGTAGTACTTGAAAAATCTAGACACACACACACACACAACATAAATATAACCAAAATACAGAAGGATAAAAATTTCTTTAAAAGTTTTAGAATCCCAAGACATCTCAATGGAGAAATCAAAATTGTTACCAACTCTGTTTTTTAATGTTTTGAGCTCAAACATGCTACAATAAAAATACTTTTCTCTTAAATTATAATAATTGTAACATATAAAAACTATTTTTAGTATCTTAGATAAGCAGAATTAAGAAAATCTGTCAAGATTCTTAGGACAAATTACAGAATTCCTTTTTTTTGTCAAAAAGAAAATAACTGTTTATCTAGCACGTCCCAGTTATTTGTGCTTTCTTCAAAAAACAGAATACAAACATATAAATTATCTAAAATAAAACTTTATTTCTTTCATATCAAATAAAATCAGCCAAGTATGACAAAAGCTTTAAGTTATAGATATTTCTAAAAACTCATTAAAAAATTAACTTTCAAATTTCAGATGTTTCCCAAATATTAGTGGGAGTTATTATTACATGTAATAATTAAAAAATGTTTATGAAAAATTAGGTAAATAAATAATTCTATACTGTTATTCAACTCAAAATAAAAGACCAGATTATTTTTCTTTGTATAAATAACCCATTGTTTTCCAAATTTTTAATACCCAGTTTCTTTCAAATGAACTGATACCTCCCAAAAATCAGCTTTCTGGTTTCTCTCATTTAAAATTACTTCGCACATATAATTCATTTCCAGAATTATCTTTTCCACCCACAAAAAATGTAAGAAAACAGAAATGATTCTATTTTTTTATAATTCATAGATTTCCACCATTGTTATTGAATTTCATTTTTATATTATTAAATATCATCCTAAAACCTAATTATTTAATTCTTAGCCTATGCAAATACAAAAGCCAGACAACCACTGAATGTGGTTAGCACAATAAAAGATTGCTATTGCAGTCCTCAAAATTCAAGCAAAAGAATTCAGGAAAGTGCTCAATCTGTTCACTGTATCTAACTTTTAAAGCTTGAAAATGTAGGGAATGCCACTCCTAGAGATCACTAATTCACAGAAGCAAATATATGATTATGTGTCATTTATACACACACAGAAGTAGTTCTGTTTTTACAAATAAGAGGATAAGACACATAATGAAACACATAATCCTTAAACCACTTTGGATATACTTTGGATATGTACTTCATAGGATTATGTTTAACAACGTATAACATGAACAAACACCAGATTGCAATGTGTCACAAATGCAATTATCATAACAATAAAATTCAAATGCTGTTATTGACTTGGGTTTGTCATTTTTTGTTTATTTCTGATGGTGGCTCTAAGTTTACGGATTACCAGTCTGTCAGGTAGAATCATATCACCTTGCTGTTCTAGATAATCTAATAAATTCTCAGTCCATTGGAGAGCAGTTGTGTGATTTATATGTTTCTCTGGAATCAGTTCAATTCCTTCCTCATCATTTTCACTGGATTCATCTGTCTGGCCTTGGGCTCTTCTGATGATTTCACTGTCAGTTAATACTTCATACCCTGGTTCAGTACTGTCAATTTCAAGCCACTTTTCCAAATTTTCAGGAGTCACATTTTCCAGTCCTTTGGTATGCTGTAAAATGGTAGCCACAGTAGCACCAGAAATATCTTCTTCATCAAGGTCCAACCCTTCTTTTTCCTCCATGGCAGGAAGAATCTGTTTCCAAGCTCTGCTAATGGTAACTGGCTTTACTAAGTTCCATGCCATTGCTATTTCATAAAGTGCATCCAAAAGAGTCAGCTTTTTCCAGAATGATTTCAGGTCATTACCTTCTTCCAAATTGTTATGGAGAAGACCAGCACGATAGTTTCTTTTCATGGTTGCTATGACCCCTGACCCAAGGGCTGAATCAATGAAGCTACATTAGGTGGTAAATATTTAGCAAATATTTGACCATCATCTGACCTCAGGACATTTTCATTTGGATGTGTTGGAGAATTATCCAGCAAAAGCACTGCTTTTTCCTGCAAGCCTTTGGATCTTAAGTACTCTCGAACCTGAGGCACAAAAATCTTATCAAACCATTGTCGGAAAATGGAGAGATCCATCCATGCACCTTTCTGGCTGAAGTAAGAGACAGGCAGATTCAAGGTGTCAGTTGACTTGAAGGAACGAGGTTTCCTTGCTTTGCCCACAACACAAAGTTTAAGTTTGTGCAAGCCTGTTGCATTGGTGCAACACATAACTGTGATCCTTTCTTCACCTGAGTTGTGCCCAGGGACAGTAGTACATTTACCTTTAATTACTGCAGTCCTGGAAGGTAGGCACTTCCAAAAAAGTCCAGTCTCATCTGCATTGTAGATCTGTTCTGGCTGAAGATTTTCCTGTTCGATAAAATCTCTAAAGTTGTTACAAAAATCTTCCACAGCAGTCTCATCTCCATTTAATCGTTCATTTCTAATGTTAATCTCTCTAATGCTGTGTCGCTGCTTAAAGCGTGTTAACCAACCAGCAGAAGGGTTAAAATCACCATCCATTCCCAAAGCGTAGAAAAAGAACTCTGCCCGTTTGGCACAAATTGGTCCAGATATGGGATTCCCCTTAGCTCGCTGCTGATTGAACCATTCTAACATTGCTCTGTCTAGTTCCTCATACATAGATGGCTTCATAGACTTTCTCTTAGCCAGAAGACTTGTGGAATCAGAGCTGCTTGCATAAGTTATGATTTTTTCCTTATTTTTTCTTATATCCCTGACTGTTGTTTCACCAATTCCATAAATCACCGCCAATTGCTTGGAAGAGCCTCCATCTTCAAGTTTCTTGATTATATCAAGTTTATCTTTAATAGTCAATACCACACGCTTCCGCTTCCCTGACATCGTGAGAATCTGGAACTCACTCTGTGGCAGTCCTTAAAGAACACTCGACCTGTTTCAGCCTCTGCAGCCCTCGCGCTAGGCTAGCAAGGGCAAGGCAGAAGGTGACAAGAAATTTGCGGGGTAGGCTTTACCACAATGAGGTGAGGAGGCCTCACATCCTCGCGGATAATCGGGACTACAGACTTGTGATTTAGTACTGCCGTGACCGCAGTTCTCACTCCAGCCCAGGCCCGGGGTACAGGCCCTTCACTGCCACACTCCAAAGTTAGCGCGGGGCGGAAGGAAGCCAGGCTCCCCTACCTCAGGGAGCAGGCCTACCGGCTCCTCCACCCGCAATCAAGACGTCGCCCCGGCTCGGCCTGCTCCGTCTTCCCGCCCCGTTCGCCCCACGCCGCTCTCCCACCTCGGCGTCTCCCCAACATAGGCGACGCAGCCGCTCCTCCCTCAGAGCGCGCTCCCGGAAGCCGCGCCCCAGATCCCGCGCCTCGATCCCTTCCCTGCCCCGCCTGGAGGCGGAACTTCCGGCTTTCCCCGGAAAGTGGGAGGGACGCGGTGCCTAAGGAACCTGGGCGGAGGCGGGACAGGGCGCGGATGGCCGCAGAGGCGGGGCGGGGCAGAGGAGGGGCGGGGCAGGGGCAGGGCAGGGGCGGGGCAGAGGCGGGGCGGGGCAGGGCAGAGGCAGGGGCGGGCAGCAGAGGCAGGGGCGGGGCAGAGGCAGGGGGGGGCAGAGGAGAGGCAGGGGCGGGGCAGAGGCAGGGGCGGGCGGGCAGAGGCAGGGGCGGGGCGCAGAGAAGGCGGGAGCGAAGGCGGAGGCAGAGACAGAGGCGCTTTGAAAGGTGAGAGCTAGAGGGTGGCTGCTTGCGGGTTTCTGGCGGGAATTCTCTTCGGTCTGGTCTCAGTCTGATAATTAGTGTAGTGGTGAGGAGGGAAGACGCCTAGCCTCTCGCAGAGCCTAGGCGGCGTCTTGCGGCTTGAAGGGGAGCGGCCGGCGCTCTCAGTGTTGCGACCCGCCATCTCTTAGATGTGCGTCACGGACGCGGGAAAGGGCCTACGGGTTCTCCTCAGACCTGCCTGCGGAGCACGCATCCACGTGCTCAGACCCCCGCGGGAGCACGCCATCCACGGCTGTCTCCTCAAACCCATGACTGTGGGAGCACAGCCCTCCACGGCTGTCTCCTCAGACCCTTGCCTGTAGGAGCATAGACATCCACGGCTGTCTCCTCAGACCCTTGCCTGTAGGAGCGTAGACCATCCACGGCTGTCTCCTAGACCCTTGCCTGTAGGAGCGTAGACATCCACGGGTGTCTCAGCCCTGCCTGTGGAGCACAGCCCTCCGTGAATGTCCCCTCAGCTGTTTCCTAGGACCCTTATCTGTGCACAGACCTTCTGGAAAATCTTCTCTGCTCACCCCTATCTGAGTGCACAACTCATTTCACATTCGTTGTCTCTCCAGATCCTTATCTGTGGGTACCAGCACCTTCTATGGCTCATGCACGGTCTTGGTGAAGCTGCTATCACAGGTTCCTGTTTCGCAACAGCTGGTCCCTCCCCAATTTTGGCCTGACCCCACTTCCTATCTTGGAATGAGCCCACCACCAGAGACAGGTATGTTATATGAATGTGATCTGTTATCTCAACCCTGAGGATCATTTCTTTCTATATCCATTGGCCAGCTTGATTTGGGAGCCCAGCCTCATCCACATGTTATTAGTGATCTAGTTTATCTGCATACCAGGCTGGCAGGACTTACAAAGTATTGAACCCATGATGTCAAATGGAAGGATTGTTGCCTCTTTATATATTTACTTCAATCATTTCCTTTTTTTCTGTTATGTATGTGCCCATTTTACCAGCAGTGTGAGACTATAACAATTGACTCAGACCATGTGGTAATTTTAAACAGAATCATAATGTAGCCTCAAATCCTTATTGATGGTTTAGTTTTGATGTCCCCATAATTTCATATGTCTCTGACAGAGACTGCATTTATTTCTCTATAGCACGCTGCATGTGCTGATTTTCATAAATTCATACTCTTTGTTATAATTTCCCCATCATATAAGAAATAAAGAGGTATTGATGTTTTTACAGATTTCATGAATTAATTCCTCCTGGTACAATTTTCAAAAATAGCATAGGATCTGTACTTCAAATCTGAGCTAAGTAGCTATCATCTTCCTACATTGTTTGTAGAGCAAGTAGGTGACTTCTATGTTGGTTTCTTGGTTATAAAAATAAAATGTTTCTTCTGTTAAGAGATTCAAGTAGCATCAACACAGTATCTTCTTTTGCCTGTAAAGTTACTTTGAAAGAAAGATACAAACATGAATTAATATTCTTTGGCAACATTGAATATGTGCATGGTACATGATAACTATTAAGCACAGGGTAGTTTTGACCTTCCTTCACTTATTTGATGCTTTCTGATGGTGTCTTTGTTTTTCTCTTTGCCTGAAGGTAAGACATCTTAATAAAATTCTCATTTGAATTTTTCAATTCAGCATAAGCAAAACTTACATCCATTTGCATGGATTCTTTATCAGGCGAATTCTAAACATGAAGCTGTCTTACCTATGAACTTGACTTCATTTTCTTATTTTTTTCTCCCCAAGATCACTCACCTTTTTTCTCTGCCATTCTTCCCTCCCCAGATAATTTAGTAAACATATTCATAATTTTAAAAGAAGAGCTAACCATGTTCAAAATCTCCTGTTTAATAACAGATTTATTTTACCTTACTGATAGAAATGACTATTTTTAAATAGGACAGAAGCCCTGGCAAATGAGCATTTGGCCAAATGAAACTTTATTAACTTTATTAAAGTATACCTTCTAAAATGGTTAAAGTCTGTGGTTTTCCATGGAAATTTTTTTTTGGACCTTGACAAGTTTTCTTCCTTTAAATTTTGGTTTTGATGTCATCAAAGAAATGGTAGAGGGAAGTCTGCAGCTTTCCATCTCTTTGCACACTTTTTTTTTTTTTTTTTTTTTTTTGCCTAATGGATAATTTTCGAAAGTTTCTGACTTAACCTATGTGCACTTAAATTCAGTTACATAATTTTTAAAAAGCATGTTTATTAATGCTCACCATTTTGATGATTATTTTCCAAAACTAAAATTTAGCATAAATAGGAAATAAAATACTACTTTAAAATATTAATTTTTACTACCTGTACACATGATATTACCAGCAGTCATTGTGTAGCACTGGACGGGGAATCAGAAGACCTGGTTTCTAATCCCTGCTCTGTCACTTACAAGCTTTGTGATCTTTGGTAAGTCATTTAAACTCCATGTCCTTGTCTTTAATATTTCTATATGAAGATAAATACTATCTTCTTTATCAAGATTTAAAATTAATATGAAACTATACTGATCAATTTTAAGTATGGATGATTTTTTTATACCATCATTATGTACAGTCATATGTCTTCTTAATAATATGTTAGTCTTAATCATTTCTAATGTTGTCCTTGGAATTACCCAGTTTAAAAAAATGTGCTTTGAGCATGTTCTACTTTTATAAGAGCAATCTCATGTATGTGAATTTGTTTTGCATACTAAAATAAAATCATCTTTCACTTTAATATTTCTTACTGTCCATATTTACTTTCATGTATCTAATGAAACCATACGTGTCTTTTATTAAAGTGTTTTTATTATTTCTCCCAATTCAAACAGGTTTCCTAGAAAGCCATGATTGTGTACTGCACATATACAAAATTGGCTTATGAACAATTATATGTGCTTACAAATATTTCTTTAAGACTTTCAAATGTAAACTGTCTTCTTATTCTGGTGTTTAACAAAAGAAAAATTGTTTTGAAACTGTTGAAATTAGGTAGAAATATTGGAAAGCAGTGGGACATACAAAAGGCATGCTTTGAAGAATAATCTAGGGGTGTTTGTAAGGTAATTTTTATTATTTATCCTTATTGTTTTTATTTTTGGCTTTAATATAATCCTTATGTAGATTATAACCAATTATAATTCAAATAGGCCATTTGGTTTACTAATTGGTATATGTTACTTTCTATTACTGTTACATTAATCATATCCTGTAGCAGATAGTATCACAAAGTTACATTTTAGCCTATGCTATACAGATCATTTTTAGTGTATAATATTATAATTTATGTTGTTCTGATTTTATGTGAGAACTTACCATTATATGGAGACATACTACCTTATAACCATACCAGGATTAGTACAATTAAATGAATAATACATTCTTTCCTCTTCCAAGTAGTAATTTTGGAACACTATAAACTTGGTCTAGTGATGCCAACATTGCTTAAAATTATTTTGGTTTTGTAGCTTTGATACTACTCTCACAGTTAGTTACACATTTTTAAATATTTTCAATGACAGTTAATCTTTATTTTATAAACATTTCTTTTTCTCTAAGCTTCTAACAATCCTTTAGAAGTGAGATGAAGTGGATGTTTGAAGCTAATATTTGGAATTAAAAAACATGAGCAGTATGATTATTTTTGGATTATTTTGTTTTAAGATTCTACTATTGTTTTATCCTTTGATATTATTATGAGTAGAAGGACAATAAATATGGGCTATTGTAGAATATTGTCATAATAATTTTCATAAGCTCTTATACATGTATTATGAGGTCATATTACTTTGTGATTCCACTTCTATTCCTTGGCAACCACAAAAGTACATATGTGCTATTAAATTTCTAGTTATCTTACCTGTCAGTAGTTTAATACATGCTCATGATAAATTTAGTGAAATATACTTTATAAATTCACAAACTGACAGCTTTGATTTTTCTTCCTTATACTATGTTCTGCTTTACTATGAAACTTTTCTTATAATTTTCATTTGACTATATTATTGGACTTTTAGTAAGTTTTGTTGGATTATTCTGTACATTTTAAGTGTAGTATAACTCCATTTCCACTTTGCTAAGGAATATAGAGGCTACGCTTTTATCAGATAGGTTATCTCTCAGCATTGTATTGTCATCTCTTTTTTATATCAATTACTATATTGTAACTTTGTTCATATAACTTGATTGAGCTTTTAAATTCATGTTATTTCTGTTCCATATTAAATCCTTCTTTGCCTGAGGATGAATCATCTTTGTACTTTTGTGTCTGTCTGTGTTGAACACATATATGCAGTGTATGTGGGTTTGCTTACCAATGCAGGTATTTGCAGAAACCAGAGATGGATGTAGAGCTATCTTACTCAATTGTTTCTTGACATTTTTTTTGAAATAACATTTCTCACTAAACCTAGAACTTGCCATTTCAGTTGGACTAACAGGCCAAGGAACCATCTTTTAAGATTCACCTGTCTCTGTCCCCTCCTGGGTTTTCTGTGTACTGCCACAACCAGTTTTCATCTGTGTGATGGAGATCTTAACCCAGGTCCTCATGCTTTCATGGCAAACAGTTTACCCGCTAAGCCACCCCCGAGCCATACCTTTGAAATTTCATCATTTTCTGTTCTTTTAGCATTTTAGCCTATGCTATACAGATCATTTTTAGTGTATAATATTATAATTTATGTTGTTCTGATTTTATGTGAGAACTTACCATTATATGGAGACATACTACCTTATAACCATACCAGGATTAGTCCTTGCTGCTGTCTATCCCTTTTCAGTGATACTTACTAAGTTATCAGCACCAGAGTTTTGTGTGCACAACACTAATTTGTCTGAAATTATTTTGGTGAACTAACTGCCTTACTAATCTTTCTATATCTTGATATTTCTATCACATTTATTTTTATTATTAATACGGACTACTTCGGTTTTTTCTTAATTATGTTTGCATGCTTGAGTTTAGTACAGTTTTCTAAAGGATACAAGACCATGATTTTTCTATGTATTCTTTTCAGCACAACATAATTAAGAACAGGTGTTCAAAAAAGTAATAGTTGTTCAATTAATTATTTGACTATTAACTGTTCTATGATTTCTTTTACTCCAATATCTCACGTGATTTTTACCTTTGTGAACAATTTAATGAATCCAAACTAATGTGTACCTTGTATTCATTGCTATAATCTGCTGTCACTGTTATGTTCCTAATAACTTTATTTTATAGAAGCTTAAGTGAAAATGGTACACGTTAGAAGACACGAAACAAGAAAAAATTCTAAAACCCAAGTACCTGAGCAAAAATCCCGAGTTGATTGGCGTCGGACTAAAAGAAGTATCTCACAGTTATTTGATAGTGATGAAGAGCTGGATAGTAATGAGGAACTTGACAGCGATGAAGAACATGATAGTGGGGAAAGTATTGACAGTGATGAAGAGCTTGATAGTAGCAAGAAGTCTGGTATTAATGAACTACCAGAAAAGGAAACAGAGCTTAAATTAACCAAAGTTGAAAGTCAGGGAAGCAACAGTAAACATCTTGACACCAGCAATAGTTCAGCAGATGAAGAAGAAATGAAGAAAACCAAACATATTGACTTAACAGATGATGAAGCTCACCCAGGTCAAGCAGAGGGTCATCCCAACAGACACACTGGACAAATCCTAGAGGAGGATATGGAAGATGAATACATCAAGCCAGGAAAAAGAAAACGGCTGTCCTCTGTGATGTATGACAGCGATGAGAGCAATGACAGTGATATCCTAGTTAGAAAAGCAAGTGCTAAACACCCACGCAGGGTGGTGGAGGACGAATGTTCTTCATTGGAAATGGAACAAGAAACTCCTGAGAAATCATCAACTGCTCGAAAGCGAGAATACCACCAGAAGCTACAGGAACTCTCCGAAAGATCACGCCAGAGACAGAGACGCAATAGTGGTAGAAGTTTTGAGGTGTGTTTTATTTTGTTGGTTTCAGTGTTGTTGAATTTTTACCTGAAAGTAAGTTCTACAAACAGTAAAGTACTGACTCTTGTATTTTCAATAAGGCTAGATTTTTAAAATAAGTATCCCTGAATGTTGTAATGTACTACTGTATTTAATAATAACATTTTATTGTTAGCCCCACTCTCCTTTTAAAAAAATATCGAAAGACTATTTGTTGTTATGTATGATTGTTCCCATTCTTAATTGCTCATATTCTTAATGTTTATTTTAAACATTTTACCAAACATAACCAACATTTATAAAAGTTCAGTAGTTAGCTTTAAAATGTGTACTTTTTTTTTTTTTTTTTTTTTTTGCTTTCAGATTTAATCTTAAAGCCATACTGGCTATTTTAAAAGCACAATATTTACTGAAGCATTTCTTCTCATTTAATTAGGACTCTGAAAAGGACTCTTGTTCAAGCACTGATGATGAGGATGAAGATGAGGATGAGGACGAGGATGATTACAGAGATGAAGAAAATGGAGATGATTACATGAGTGATGATTTTGTAGTGCGAGATGAGGAAGGCGATGAAGAGAATAAAAATCAACAAGGAGAAAATCTGACTACATCACAACTGAAATTAGTAAAACAGAATTCTCTTTGTAAGTTAAATGTGAAGACAAGGTTTCTGCCTTGTTCAAATCATTATATAATGCATCAAAACTTACTAATATCGTCTTTAAAATCATTGGTTAGGAACTATGATTTTTATGTTTGGGTATTTTAAATTTGACAGTAAAAATTTATTCCTGTGATTTTAGGAATTCATTTCCCTTTTATACTATTGACCCCTAGCAAACAAGCATTTATTTTCATCACACTAACTTTGTCACTATCTACCACTGTAAATACAATTATAACACATATTAATTAATATATCATTAGAAAATGTACTGTATTTTATGGTAACATTCTATGGCAAATAGCTGTTTTCCAAAAATGGAGACTGGCATTGTTTTACATACTTTGAAATACTTTTGTAGATATGTTTTATTTATATGTATGTATACCCGTGTGAGTTTATACACACAGTATGCATATATGCAGGTGTCTGCAGAAGCAAGAGGGCATTGGAATCCCTGGAACTGGAATTAAAGACAGTTTCAGGCTTCCTGATATTGGGAACCTGACCCTGTCCTCTGCAAGAGTAGTAGGCACTGTGAGCTGCTTAGCCACCTCTCCTGCCCCATTAGATATCTTTAATGTTGATCTTATTAGAAGGCAGCTGGATTCTTGTATCTGAACTGCTTTCAGTGTTGTAATGTGTTGTTTTGTTGAAGTGCATGAAACAATTTTGCCTCACATTAATATGTAGCTGGAAAAGGGAAGAACATTTTTATAGTGCTTCCAAAATAATTGTGGATATTCTTATTAGATAATGTTAATACACAAAAAATTGACTAATGATAATATCCTGAAGGTAAGTTGTATAGAAACTGAAACCATATAAAAGAACTTTTAACACTCATAATACTACCCATTGGCAATCTTGCATTTTATTGGCTATTTTACCCATGCATGATTTTATTATAGGACATTGGTCATTTGGAAAATAATGGTTTGCTGAACTATATACACACTCCATACTTTCACATGTACCACAGTGTATTTTTAATTAACATCTGTTAATATTTTAGTTACATCAACATATTCTTATAATATTGAGAAGATCTTGTATGCATTTACTACATACAAGTTTTTCAAAACTGTGATTTCTACTTTAAAACTTGGCTTTATTTATTGGCAACCAACACAGTAAATTATAATTAGAGTTTTGACAGGATCGTTTCTTCCTTCTTGAGAAAACGTTTGACAAATATTATTGAATATCCAACTCGTCATTGTTCTTTGAAGAGAAAATGGTTGTTTCATGACAGATGAAGCTTTTCTCCAGTTATAACAGTTGCATGAGTGAGTTTTTCTCAGAACCACCATTCCGTTTTAGTATGCAATATAAATTTTTCCTCCAGAGCACTAAAGGATGTACATATTAAAGATTAATGAGAGTGATCAGTTTTCCTGTTTCATCAAGGGTATTCTTAGGCAAATGGATAGTTTTTATCACCAGAGCCTCACTGTGGAGACTGCCATCATTGTTAGTTGTTTGGTGCCAGTGCTCTGCTTTTGGTGAGGGACAGTTGTTTTGCCAATTGTACTTTTTGCACAATCAGTGAAAATATCAGAAAAATGTAGTATTTTAATATTGTTAACTGTGTAGATTTTGCTTATATCTTTAAATAGACATTAGACAGCA
Organism: Mastomys natalensis; assembly: GCA_021653895.1. Classification (NCBI taxonomy): domain Eukaryota; kingdom Metazoa; phylum Chordata; class Mammalia; order Rodentia; family Muridae; genus Mastomys; species Mastomys natalensis. The sequence goes on from JAJTUV010000150.1 coordinate 685,878, forward strand.
TACTTATTCTAAAATTACTGGTTTTTATCAGGGTTTTTGAATCGTCACACAATGAAGCCTACCAAAAATAGAAAATTCTCTCTCTCTCTCTCTCTCTCTCTCTCTCTCTCTCTCTCTCTCTTTCTCTCTCTCTTTCGCTCTCTGTCTCTCTCTAGCTCTCTCTTTCTTTGTGTGTGTGTATGTGTGTGTATAATTATAAATAAAAGAATTTGAATGTAGGGGTACATTTAAATATACATATCACCAATTGGATCCCTATAATTGTACATATGTTCAAGATTGTTTTCATGATGTTTTACAGTTCACAGAAATAGGTTGATATATTAAAGAATAGATTCTTCCTAAATAATTATTTTAAGAAGTATAACATTTTATATAACAAAATTAAGTATGTGCTTGGCTTATATCCCACAACTTGTAATGAAACAGTAGGCTGAAAAATTATTCCTACTTCAGGAAACTTGGCAAATTAAGGAAGAAATTGAAGCATTTGCAAGTTAATCTTTAACTTTCTTGAATCAACAAGTACTAGTTCACTTGCCTCTTGGGTATTTATATCATAAAACTACTCAATTAGGAGACATACCATCATTATAGATTCTTTATAGAGACTGCATTAAATAAGTACAAGAGCAGTATGTGTAAACTATTTCTAATTCCTTCTCTACCTACTCCTTTCTGATTACTGTATTTTAATGGCAGTTTGAGAATTAGAGAAATGTTGAATGAAAATTAGAGCTGTCATGTCACCATTCACCTCTTACACTGGTTTGATACCTTTGTTACAAATGATGATACAATTGATGATACTGTCTTGATACATTAAACTTATTCATAGTTCATGTTAGAGCCCTCTTTTTGTCTTGTACTTCTGTGGATTTTGACAACTGTGTAATGACATATACCCACCGTAATAATGTCAGTGTCCTAACATGTTCTTTATTTATTTGTTATGGTTTATGGGTATTTGACTACTTGGATACTGGTGGTGGCACTGTTTGGGGGGGGGTGCTGTGAAACTTTAGGTGGTGGGACATAGCTGGAAGAAGTGAGTTTCTAGGGAGCAGGTCTTAGGAATTATAGCTAAATTCTGCTTCTGGCTCTGGCTCTTGCTCTCATCATTTTCCCATCACTGCTTCACTATGATATAAGCAACCTCATTCCTCTGCCTACACAGCTGCAAGCTGTTCTTGCTGTCTGGACTATACCCTGAAACAATTAGCCAAATAAATTCTTCCTTCCTTAGGTTACTCCTTGTCAAGTATTTAATTACAGCAATATGTAAAATAGTAAATGTACATCTCCATCTTTTCTTCCTAGAACCTAGAAGCCACTTGTTTGGTTTTATCAACATAATTTTTAACATTTCCAGAATGTCACAAAATTATTCAGAACACCACAGCACGTAACTTTTTCTATTGGTTTCTTCACCCAACTGTGTATCATGAGTTTTTCCCCATGGCTAAACAGGATGCCATAGCTCACTTATTTTCATTGCTAAGTAAAAATGCATTGTATGGATTTGCCACAGTTTATGCACTTATCTGTTAAAAAACATCTTGCTTCTTTCCATGTTTTGGTAATTATAAATAAAACTAATAACAACATTTGTGTTCAGAATTTTCTGTGGACGTAAGACTGTATCTCACTTGAATAAATTCCAGAGAGTGCTGGCTTAACTTTTAATATTAAATATCTCTACCTCAAGGGTTTGTGTTTCATATTCCATGCAATCTGTTTTATTTTGTGTGTTCTGTACTTGCAGTAGTCTTATTCAACAGGCTGTGTTTCCTCAACTGGTAACAATATTCTTGTTCTTTCTTTCTTGAGTTAACATGTTCTATGAGCCAGTATAGTCTCTTTTTATTTCTGTTTCCTGTGTAATACCAGAGTAGTAAACAGCAACTCTGGATAACCTCTGCTTCATTTTCTTCACTTCTTATGTTATCCCAGTGTTGCTTTGCTGCCATTAGCCACTATAAATTCCTAAATGATCCTCTTTTATAACTTCAGTATTACCACTGTCCCCTGCCTTTCCTTTGTATTATGGCACTAATCTTTTCCAATTTTGCCATTCATCTTTTGTATATCCCAGGACTTCATCAACTGCCTTCATTTTGCTTGTACTTAGGGCAGTTTGCCACTGCTTTAGCCTAATATATAGACACCAACTCCCTAATATTTAGCTTCAGGCAAGATTTCTCCTGAGTATAAGGTCCAAATTTTTATCAATTTGATGAGTATGTTTATATGATTATCTTTTAGACATCTTGAGTTCAATAAGTAGAACACTAAGTAAGATATATTGTAAAAGAGTTGTAATAGTAAATCAACTATTGTCAGGGTGGTTAGATAACTTCATACATTTATCAGAACTGGACATCAAAAAGAATATTTTGTCATATAGAAAAATGCCCAATGAAATAAGTATCTGATAAGTATACTTAAAGATTTCTTAAAGAAAAGGCTACATGGTTAACTGTCTTTCCTCTTTGTTGTATTCCTATCCATTTATCTTTTTCTTTTTAATTTCTTTTTATTTCATTTAAGATAGGATTTTACATTACTGCCTAGGGTGCCCTAGAGGTCACTATATAGCCCAGCCTGGAGGCAAACCAGTGGTAACCCTCCCATGTTTAGTCTCAAAAGACTCAAGGTTCTAAGCTACCATCCCTAGTGCATTAGTCTTTATGACACATTATAGTTGGGTAGGTAATTTTAAAAAGCATAGTATCTGAAATTTTCTGGATTTTACAGACTGAAATAAATGCTAATCATGAATAGAGTTTTTGTAAATGTCAGAACTGATAAAACAAAAATTTAGAGTTTATGTGTATGATTAAATGAATAGTTTTAATTTATCAATTTTATGTCCAGTGAGGTTGACAAAATTTAAGCACTGCTTCATTAACCAAGGAATTAGGTTCTAAAGGTTGCTATAAGTTAATCTTATAAATAGAAAATATGTTTTTCATTAACTCAATAGGCTATATGATGAACAATGAATACCCCTGTGTGGCTTAGATTAAATTATAACTGAAGTGATGTTTCAAGTTTTATCCTGCTAACATCTAATTCATACTAAGCGCAATATGAAGCTCCTAACTCAGCATTCAGCATACAGTTGAAAATCAAAATTGACCATCAGTTGTGGTGCACACCTTTAATCCCAACACTAGTAGACAGAGGCTGGTAGATCTCTGAATTCAAGGCAAGCCTGGGCTACATAGCAAGTTCCAGTCCAGCCAGGGCTACATAATGAGATCCTGTCTCAAAAATGAAAGTAGGTTGTCAATTCAGTAAAGACTAGGGCACAAAAGAGGACATTTGTCATTTCCTTACCACCTGCCATTTGGCTAAGTGGTACATCTACCCTAATTCAGAACAACTAGTTTCTTCCTTCATGATGGAAACATGACAGTCAAGTCTTCATCTCTTTTCATTAGCCGTATAAATGTCTGTTTATATTCTCAGACTGCAGTTCTTGTGAAAGATATAGAAAGAGGTTAAAGGACAGGTATTTGTCCATCACATATCAGACCTGCATAGTTCACATGCTGGAAATATGGGCATGGGTAGAAGAAACAGGAAAAACACTGTTAAGTGGATAGTAAATGTCACATTATCATTTTAGCACTCTGCTAAAATATGTTCAGACAAAACGCCATAGTAGAGGTAAAAATAATACATTTCAGACAAGCACTGCATCATTAGAATACTGGCATTTTAGAACAAGGAAATAATCAACTTAGTTGCCACCTAGCAATTCATATAATTCTATCAGTACAACAAAAAGGAGCCTGAAAACAGTATTTGATTGCATTCAATATGCATATTTTTTAAAGGTGAAGTTTTTAAAATAGCCAATAGGAACATTTCTTCTTTACATAACCATATTTTCAAGTGAGAACCAACATTATTTATAATGAAACACTGGAGACACTTTTTATGAAATGGAAAGAACAGAAAGTTTTCCTACTTCAAATGTTCGTGAACAGTGTGCTAAAATGTAAAAACAAAACAAATAAAACTACAGGTCTCTAATTAACAGGTGGTGTGTGTGTGTGTGTGAGAGAGAGAGAGAGAGAGAGAGAGAGAGAGAGAGAGAGAGAGAGAGACTTTAACTTCAATTCCCAACCCAGATTATGTGTATTTAAGGAGTTTTCACATTATCCCCACTTCTTGTTACTGTTGTGTCCTTTGAATGCAGTAGACACTTAATATATCCTTTGCTGTGCCAAAGCAACTCAGTGACTGTAGAGGAGATAGGTAGGACTAGAGTGGGCTGATGGACAGCTGACCCTCAACCTTCGTTTTGACCCTCCACTGCGACACTTCTGATTCATTCAGTTTGGTTTTAGAAAAGAACAAAAACAATGTAAAGTACACTAACCCAGTTATCCATCTTGGGAAAAAAAATTCTGCTTAGGATGAGTTTATTGTAAAGTAGATAAAGGAGAGCTAGTATTGAAAAGACATTTGCACCAGGGATGATAACATATTTGTATGTCATCATATGCATATAACCACAATCAATATGTTTCTAACTTAACCAGTGATACAGAAGATAAGGGAAGAATATGAATAGTTCAAGACAAGTATTGCATGTTTAATTTTTTGCTGGCGATTTCTACCCAGATGAAGAATTGATTGCTACCTGAGAAAAGTAAAATCATGCATAATAACAAATTTGACATTGTTGTCCTTTTCCAGATTGAAATGATCATGAAGGACTGGAGCCATGGTCTATAATAGAGTACATGCATAGCATGTAGGAGGCCCTGAGTGCAAACCTCAGTTTTACCAAGCAATAAGAGATGAATGGGGTGGGGGTAGGAATTAACTAAATCTCCAAGATTATAGCACAGATACTCATTCAATATAGGAGTTAGAACTAGTCCTGAAACAATCCTGAGCTCCTAGCCTAGTTCTGTCAGTTTTCTGTTTATTTGTGATCTTAGGCATCTTTGTCAGTAAGCACTGTCATTTTTCCCAATAGGTGAAAAATTAGAGTTTTATATTAACCAATTCTCAATTTAATTCTCTGTCTGAAAACTAATAGCAAATCTATCACCTATGCAGGGAAAGTGAACACAAAAACTGGAAGAGACAGCCTGAGACTCCTCCTCCAACACTTAGCTATATGACCTTAGGAAAACTTCCATCATCTTTCAGTTATGCCAGCTAAAAATAAACTAAGGGAAGTATCTCTTCTGTTAGCCCTTTAGAAATAAGGCAGTGCACATAAGTGTTTTGAGTGATGCCTGGTATTTACTGCCTCAGCTGTGTTATTTTTTTCAGTTGGAGACACCAGAACATCATTCCAGCACTGCCCACCTATTCACTCAGATACAGTGAAAACAGAACCTTTTTTCTAGAGGGATTCTTATGAGCATGGCTAGGAGAAAGATAGTGTAGTTAGGAAATAAAACACCCAGGAGATGGTGGACCTCTGTCCTTGCCCTTCCTCTTATCCCTGAAGAACCTCCAGAGCCTTTGAAATGTTGCTGCAGCTCTTAAAATTTCATGGCCAATGAATAACACTGGTCATTAGCACTTTCAAGATTAGCATGTTCAGTGAGGGACAGAAAGTTCTATTTCATTTGCCTGATGGTTAAACATAGTCCCAAAGTGGGTGAGTTCAACATTTTTCCAACATGCCTGTTAATAATCCCCAGAAGAGCTTTCCCTTAATATAATTTGAAAGAGTTAGAAGGAGTTTGGATGAATTTAACTCAAAATTATTTACCTAGTCTAGTCAGAGAGGGAATTCTTTTGAAGTATTACTGTATATTACTTTCTGTTAGAAGCTACTGGGGTGTGTGTGTGTGTGTGTGTGTGTGTGTGTGTGTGGTGTGTGTGTACACCCTTCCTCTTGGAATTTTCAATGGTGATAGACCCTCTAAAGTCTAAGACTCACTACAAAGTACTTTAGCAGTTCCATGAAAGGAGTAGAGACTTGAAATTTCCCTAAAGGCTCCAAAAACCTTACATAGTCCTTTCAGCAAACAGAAGTGCAACAGCCTCTCCATGTTCAATCCATTTTGTCAACTGGAAGAAAACCCCCGATATGTTCATGATTTCTAAAGGTATATCCTACTTTTTTATTCAGGCCCTAGCTAAACATCTTCCACATTTCCAGACATAGTTCACAGGCACCTCCAGCAGGGCGAGTGTTGAGTGTCCATTTGAATCATGGGAGGAAGAATTTTCTAGAGAACATTTCCATGGCCCATAGTAAAGGCTAGCCCCAGAGTAACAGGAGCAGCAGCACTGCCTGGCCTGTCACCATGATGAACTCATGTCTGAGGCTGGGTTACAGAGGATATAATGGCATTATAGGCATAGCGTGGGAAGGAGAAGGCATAGCTCTTTAAAGCAGTGTGGAAAATCCTACATCTGTGACAGCGTAAAGTAGAATAGGGTTGTCATGCCCACTGAGGTTTCTGTGAGTAGCAGTTTCCTGGACCATGTCATATGTAGCACATTATAGACTAAAGTATATTAAACAGTCCACTTGGGTAGCTCTCTTGCCTTTTTCATTCACTGTAGTTGATAATTAATTTCAAGTGGACATGGATTATTTTGATTTTTTACAGTGTATCTCTCTGTAGTCTGAAGAATTTTCCCTTGGTAAGTCTGGGACCATTTTAGATTCAGGATGAGTGAACTTGGTGAAACTTGTACCAATTTCTTAGCAGGGGGCCTGTTGTAGTTGCTGTATAGTGCTATCTGGTATGTCCTAATAATTGCTTTAAATTAATTTCAGATTCTTTTAGTGACCATTATACTCATTTTGAAAGAGTTGTGAATGCTCTTCTGATCAATGCTTTTGATGGATCTTTTCTGGAAAGTTTGTATGGTAAGTTATTAGTATCACTAAAATGTTTGTTGTTGTTATTGTTATTTTTTAATTTTCCTAAATAGCTTTTGAAACTAAATGAAACAAAGCCAAGACAAACCATTATTAAATCTTGCCACTTAAACAGTTTGCTAATATTATTTGAGATATATAGGTGGCAAGTACGTGACAAGTCGTTGCTCCCAAAGTGTCTACAGTGAATTTTAGAATATCAAACATACACCCCTAAAACATAAGGGTGCCTCAGCGTTATCAGTTCCTCTAAGATTTTGAACTTTACCAACAGACACGTGCTGGTTTCTGCTTTTGTGCCTTGACCCATTCTGTTCCCAGTCAGAATGTCATTCTTTTTTGTTAATTGCAGATAGTCTAGGTAAGTTGTGAAAGCTGTGAATACTTTTCATTGCCTCACTCACGCCAGGCTCATCCTGAGTATGGGTGTACCCATACATGTGAATTCTTGTACTGTGTCCAAAGTGAACCTCTACTTTCTTGCCTTTCTAGAGTATAAGAAATTAAACTTTAAACATACACAGATCTCCAGCACAGAATCTGACATTTCATAGACTGTATATTTTGTGCTGAATTCCTATGAGTACTTAAGTAAGATTTTATTCATAAATTATAGAAAAATGTGTTTTGAATGCCATCTATGATTCAGGCATTATTTGAGGATTGGTAATAACTTTAAGACATTAGAGTCCTACCTTTTGTAGCTTGGAATTAATCAGACACTGAGTAAACAAGTACATAGCATAATATGTGAGCTAAAAACTAGATTGTACCTCTTATGGAAATAAAGAGTACAGAGTTGAACAATAAGGGAAGCTAATGTCTATTAGATAGATAGATAGATAGATAGATAGATAGATAGATAGATAGATACACACACACACACACACACACACACACAGACAGACAGATAGACAGACAGACAGAGTCTTAGGTAGGGTTTCTATTGCTGAGATAAATCACCATGACCAAAAGCAACTTAAATAGGAAAGAGTTTATTTCAGTTTATAACTCAGTGAAGGTCACACTCCTTCACTGAGGGGAGTTAAGGCAGAAACCTTAATGTAAGAACTGAAGCAAAGCCACAAATAGTGCTGAGTACTGGCTTACTTTTCTGGCTTGCTTAATCTGCTTGCTTATACACTCCAGGACTATACCACCTGTCCAGAGGTTGCCTCACCCACAATGGGCTGGTCCCTCCTAAATCAATCACTAAGTAAGAAATTATACTACAGACTTGCCTAGGCAAGTCTTATAGAGTAATTTTCTCAACTGAGAGACCCTCTTCCTAAATGACTCTAACTTGTGTCAAGTTGGCATCTAGCCAGAACAGATAGATAAACTGAGGAAGTCTGAGGATTATGGAAGGATGACTGAAACTCTGCCCTGTTCTCTGCCCCTGTGCTTTCATGATGAAGCTTTTATTTCATTAAGTATTTTCTAATTTAAAATAGTTTCAACTATCCAGCCATCTTTCTAAAACTCAAACATAGTGTTCAGTTGATTCAATATTTCAAGTGTTGTGTTGTTTTTGTTCATTTGCTGCTCACAGATGGCACCAGAAAGAAATCCTATGCACAAGATATGTTGACGTCCCTTCATTATTTGGATAATCGCTTTATTCAACCCCGTCTAGAGAATTTAGTCTCTAGAAGTCGATGGAAAGAGCAATATAAGGTATATAGTTTGCCTTTAGTTTCTAGTACAAACATGGGGACAGTGGCCCTCTCAAGATTCCAATATCCACCCAGAGGGAATCATTTTCTGACGCATAGGCCTTCTGCTTTGTTGAATAATAACATTTTAATCTCTTCTAAGGGCTTTAATTATTTTAAGTATCCACACTAATGTCTTCAATAATTAAATGGTTTGAAATAATTTCAGAGCATCTCTAGGGCTTAGCCTATTTTAAAATGAGGAGATTGTCTTATAAGATGCTTCTTCAGAGAAGAAAGTCACATAGACAAAGAAGTTGGAAAAAGCAGTGTTTAACTTGAACTGGCTCTGTATTGGAGCACTTTTCTGAGCACTAATTTATGAATTTATACGTCAGGTTTTCAAGGTGGGGATTTAGACAGCAGTATTTCCCACATTAGTGTGTCCCATGAGGCTGCTTCTTGTGAGATGCCTGTTATTCCTTCTACTGCTTTTCAATATTTTACTGTGTATATATGTTTGAAGGATGTGTAAAAGTATATGATGTGTGTGTGAATGAGGACCTATCCATGCCACAGTCCACAGCGGGCAGGGGAAAACTTTCAGGAACTGTTATTTTCCTTCCACTGTAGGCTCCTGGAATCAAACTCAGGTCATCAGACTTATGTGATAACATTTTTACCCATGAGCCATCAATTCAGGTCCCTCTTAGGATGTTTAATTTCAATATGGAAACTGACTTACATCATTCTGTAACTTAACAACTTAAATTCTAGACATTGGGGATTTTTAACTTTATTAAATTGGAATTGCTGGATTATATTTTATTGTCCAGATTTGTATTTTAGTGTATCTAATTGACAGAGCATGAACTATGTAATATTAAAAGGCACCCTGACCTTAATATTCAATTTTCTAAGATTAATAAGAAGGAAAATAGAGGATAATAGACATTAAAATTCCTTAAAACCCCCCTAGCAATTAAATTAACTTCTGTACTCCTTTACTTCAGAAAACTGAGTTTCATCAAGAACTCTTCAACCTGAAGTAAGCATGACGATAGGAAGTGCCTCAGTTTGAGGGACAGTCAGGGGCTACAAACTCTTAAGATTTCAAGTTCAAAGATGGCTTGAATTTAGACCTACCATATATATGTTTTATTTCTAGATTTTTAACACCATTAGATCCCCAATTTATTCCTCAGATATAGAGCAATATCTATCTACTTTTAAGGGAAATAGGTGTTTATTTATTTTAGGTAAAATGCATAAAATCATTATAATATTATTTTCTTTAATACAGAGAAAAATGTTACAATTTTAAAGAACATTTAGCATTTGACAAATGATTTACATGTGAAAATGTATTTCATAAATCCAAAAGAAAAGAACTATTCTCTCCTTCATTTCACAGTGAAGAAAGTGTACTCAGAGTGTAAAGTCCCACAGTTAGTAATTTCACAGGCCAGGATTTAATAGAATCCAAGACTCTTGGGTCTATGTTATGTTATGCATGGCCACACTGGCAAGTTACAGTGAATTTAGAAAACTCACAGTGAAATAACAAGATGCACAGAATTATGAGATAGATGATCCAGTAAGATCTTAGGGTATACTGAGTCATACTGAAGAAGATAAAGTAACATGAAGAAAGCTCGCTGATGTGACCCAGAAAAGTGTCTGTGTCACTCCTATGTGGAGAGTGTTCTGCTCACTGTGGTCACTCAGGAAGCCAAGCTGTCTGAGCTTTCATCACACTGCTACACAGCACCCCAGACGCAGGAAGGCAAGGGCACAGACCAGTAGTCTGGATTTCAGTCTATTAGTGACATGCTGTGAAGTTTGAAGACTGGGACAGGTCAATCAGACCAGTGCTGTTGATCACACAATGTGAAAAGGACCAGTGTACCGGTAATCCAGACTGCTGTAGGGGATGAATGTGGATTAGGAACCATGCTAGCAATATATTCAGTGTGTTCATTCAAGTGTGATATTAAAATACACTGCTAATGCAACAATGGTGACTAGCACAGGCTTGGGACAAACACAGTTACTCATATACAAGTGGCTTCATCACTAACGGAGTTTGCAGACCAGGGTTTCTCACATGCTTCACTCATTGATAACCAGTCAGCAGATGGTCCATCAGTGCTGGACATGGAACATTAGTAATTGCAAGGTGCTTATTTTCACATGACAAAGCAGGTGACTACAGGAGGATAAGTTATTTCCAGAATGTTTTCAGGAGAATGTGATTTAACTCATGCACTGAAGAATGAATGTAACTTTTTCAAATTTTAACTACCTTAAATGAACTCCACTTTCACTTACCTTGATATTTTGTTTCTCATTTCCTACTTTACTTAATAACTCATTGATATTAATTAGAGATGAGATTATGGAAAAGAAGTAAATTAAAGCCTATTGGAAATATTACTTGGTAGTAATTTGTAACTAAAGAGATAAATGAAATAAAGAACTATTCTCTCCTTTATTTCACAGTGAAGAAAGTGTACTCACTTGTTTTTCTTTCTTTTTTTATTGCCATGATTAATAATTTTTTTAATTTAGAAATACTTTCTTAAAGTATTTAAATACTTCATTAATAAATTTAAGAAATACTTTCTTAAAGTATCTAAAATAACATGTGTTTTATTCTTATATTTTTTTCGAGTGGTGTCCAAAATGAGTTCTAATTTGGAAGCATTTATATTTGACTTAATTTTCCCATATTTAATTTTTAGGAGCGGGTTGAAAGCTACTCTAACTTAAACATCCTTTGTAAGAGCCCCGAAGACTGTGGCTGCCAGGCATGTGGGCTTCATCGCCATTGTAAATTCTCAGTGCATCTCTCGGGAAAGTTATACAACACCAAGACGATGGAAACAGATGACTTCATGTCACATGACAAGCAGGTATCTTCTACTAATTTCTCTCTCTACTGTTTAGAAAATTCAGGCTTCATAGCTTGTTCTCTAGATAGTTATCACAAATAGAAAAAACACTTCAAGAAAAAGAATACAAGGAAATATGGTATATTTGATTTTCTTTCTTTTAGTATGTCACTGATATTAAACTGAGGGTCTCAACTTGCTAAGCAAATATACACCCCTAACCCCAGGCTACAATTTTTGAAAGTGAAAAATGTGTCTGATATAGCTAGCATATTCACCCCCTAATTCAGTGAAATGAAATCAGTGCATATTCTTCATCTCTGTAAGACTTATTACATGATGGGCGTGATGAGGACAGTTACTGGGGCAAGAGAGGAACAAGGCTGCCTTTGATGTTCAAAGAAGAATATGACCTAGGTCGAAACCTTGTGTCGGGTAGCACTCAAATTAGTAGTTTATAGGTAAGTAATTGAAGATGCCTGTTTATCCTACAGTGAAAGAATTCAGAGAGAATTCACTATACTTCAATTTAGACAATATCTGGTTTGTCAGTGTCTAGAGCAATTATTTACCTGACTAAGATGCTGTTAAATTTGAGTATAGAAAAATAATTTCAAGAGTAAGTAATTGCTAGGCATGGTGGTACACACCTTTAATCCCAATACTCAGGAGGCAGAAAGAAGCAGGCATAAGCTGCCTGGTCCACAGTCAGGGCTACACAGAAACTGCAGCTCAAACAGACAAACAAACAAGCAAACAAAAAATAAAACCAAAATTTTTAAAAAATAGTTAATAGACAAGAGTGGGACAGTATAATGTGGATTCTTAAAAAATGTAGAATCTGTGGTTTTTAATCTTACCTTGTAAGAAGAGTGTGTTTGTAAATATATTGAGAACTTCCTCTAGTAACACTGCATATCTTTGTAGGATATATGTTTTGGATGAGATAGAGACCCAAAGTTGTTCAATCTTCCATTATTAAAGTGGAGAAAATATGACTTACTGGAAAGTATGAATCATGAGTACTATTGGGCAACAATTGACCAGATCCCTCTAAGCAATACAATAAAGATTAGAAAACTCATTTAGAGATTTTAGTCTTGGGGGTTAGAGTTAAATACTTAAGAAAATGTTCATTCTCAACTTAAGAACATACAAGTAGAGCTACTTAATATTCAGATTGGTAGCTTATAAATTCCTAACATATCTTTAAGTCAATTGTTGAGAGACAATATGACCAACATAGCTTAGAAGTTTGAAGGCTTATGAAAAGTAAGATTTCTAGAGGAAGAAGGATCAGGCATACTTTTAAAATACAGGTGACTACATAGCTAGAGTCACTGTAGTCTCTATAACTTTGCCCTATAAACATCAATTCAATAAAAGCAAATGGCATGATCACAATGTTCACTGAAGCATTATTAATAAGGGGTGAGGTGGGGTACAAAGTAGTGGAAACATTCCACGTAAGCCATTAGAATAGTGACATGAGAGTCTGCTACACAAGAGTGTGTGGCAGGCTATAGTGTCATTCAGATAATGTTGTCACTAATAGTTATTATGGCTGTTTTGAAATGATGTGAGGTAAAGTCAATTTTCTTCAATAAATTTTGTTTTAAAAAATAAAATTATTTTATTCTAATTAACTTACAAATAACCACAACACAGAACCAATTTAAGGAAACCACTAACTGTTGCTGCTGCTGCTGTTGTTGCTGCTGCTGCTGCTGCTGCTGCTGTTGTTGTTGTTTTGACATAGAATTCAATGCTTTCCATTAAACATATAACCAGAGACTACCACTATCATGATACCTGGGGCTTCAGTAGTCAATCAACTGTGATGATTTGCAGATTTCAGGTTATATTTTTGTAGTTACTTAAAAAAAAAACAGAACACTGTGAATTCAGTGTATGTCTCTTTAAATCTTGATTAGTGTTTCTAAAAGGGGGGAGTTATTTTGAATGTGACAAATGGATCAAGCTATTAAAATGAGTCAGAGTTCTATTTATTTTCCCTCCAATCTAAGCACAAGTATTTAAGTAAACAATATATATTTGTCCAAAAAATTTACAAGTATATAAATTTTATTTGAAGAAAGAACTATTTCCTCAGACTCTGCTTCCCACTTTACATACCTGCTACCCCAGCTTGCCTTTATGTTCAGGTCTTTAAGTAAAGACAGTCTGTTTGTGGGGAGGAGGAAAAGAAAACAAAGGAATCGTTTACTAAAGGTATTTTCTATCCTATTGAAGCACTGTGTCCGTGCCTGCACAGAAAGTAAGACATGGATATATTTATATTCTGGGGCTTAAAGAGACTGTCCACACCTCCACCCACTGCCCTTGGGTTATTTGGAAAGCAATGTCTCTACTTTTTGATTGTATCTGCCTATAGTGATATAAAAATGAAAGCCGAGGATTAACTCTTTTTGAGGTTCTTTTTGAGGGTGCAGTAAAACACTGATTGTTACTGATAATTGTCTTTTGCCTGACTTGCCAGAGACTAGCTTATTTGAAAGAAAGGATATGCTTTGATGGAAGATAGATTTGCCAATTCATGGAATGAGTAGTTTAGTTTCAGCAGTGCTATGCTGGATAAGAGGCGTTGGACCACAAGAACATTCCCTCCTTGAAGGAGAAAAGCAAGTCTTACATCAAACTTAGGAAATGAAAGAAACTTACACACTCATAAGACCCGTTCCCAAAGCTATTGAAGCAGGAACAGTTGCCAGAGTGGAAGGAAAGGGTGGTGGGATGATGGTTGGCTTGATTGTCCATTGTGCAGGGAACATTAGGAATACATTTCTTATGAGTGAGTTGTCACCTGTGCTGGAGTGGGCTTTTCAGTTTTGCACTTGCCTTTGACTCATCTGTGCTCTTGTCTGTAGGTCCAGGAAACCCACTGTATTAGACTTAGGTAACATGATTTGTTTTGTTTTGTTTTTGAGTGTTCCATCTCGGGAGAATAAAAGTTTGTTCATGTCTATTCTGAAGTCACAGGACATGATGAAATGTCCAAATGCTTCACTTACACATGCATCAAGTCCAGCTGCTGTTCAGCCTTCATTATATCCTTTGAATTCCTTTTTGACAGTGTACTCCTGCCTGTTACTTTTCTGCACATCATCATTATCTCTGTATTCCTTTGCATTGTGGCTTCATAAAAATATGACATAGATGACTATTAAAATTGATGTAGCTTGTACCAAACTGGTGCACTTGAGAATAGAGATAAATTCTTAAATTAGGAAGGCATTTCTATCCTTAGGTTCTTATATGATATGATCATGTTATGATGTTTGGAGCTCATTCTGGTGTATTTTTGATAAAGTATGAAATATATAAATTAAGATATATTTAATTTATCAGTAGAGTCACGTTCGCTTCCATTTTAGCTGTATAATAAAACATAACCATCAAAACATGACAGAGAAATGGTCTGGTTGACTGATTTCACAGATGTGCACCATAGAGTCCTAGAAGTTCACATATAATCAAAGCACACAACTAAATGTCTAATTTATATGCAACACATTAGGTGAAGCCAAAAATACGCATACATACAAAGAACATTTTTACTTTATGTTTGGAAATTGTTTAGTAAACAGTTACCAACATTTAACACTTGTGTAAGAGTGTTCCACTTTTAGTTCTTGTTCAAATTTACAAATTTATCACAATCTGGGCATTTAACACATAGAACATATGTACATGCCATACTCTGCATGCTTTCTCTTGCTCTTCTGTGTGTCCATCTTTACGCCTTACAAGCAATTTCTTTATTCCCAAATTCAGATAACTTTTCAGGACTGAAGGAACCACTGGCAGAGGCTAGGGTGGTGGCTCAGTCAATAGAAGACAGTAAGCATGAGGACTGGAATGCAAACTCCACCATCCACTAAAAACAAATAATTAAGTCAAACAAACCTGGCAAACTTCACCTAATTGGGAAGCTCTAGGCTAGTGAGACATGCTGCTTCAAATAAAAAAGGAGTAGTGGAACCTGAGAAATGGTACCTGGCGTTGTCTTCTGGCTCATGCACACACAAAGAAACACGGGCTTGATTACTCTCCTGGCTGTGTTGGTTTAGGTGATCCTCCCTCCTTGCTGAGACATCTTGGTAGTAACCTGAGCACCTGAGTGCTCACTTGGTAGCATCCTGAGAGTTTTATAGTCATTCATCTTTCTCCCAAGATGCTAAGCTCCCTAACACAGGTAAATTGTCATTGTGCCTCCAGCCACGAGCCTAATACTAGAAGCATAGTAAATGTACAGGTTCTGTTGACTAATTGTATAAGAAAAGATAAAGGGATCATTTGTATAAATGTTCAATCAAGTTAAAAATATATGCTTTAGATTCTACCATAAAGGAAATCTGAAAATCAGAAATTTTATATATATTTTTTTTCACTTTCTTTGAGGTAATGACATTTATTTCTCAATGTAGGTGTTTATTGTTGGCAGAATATGTGCTAAGCGCACCAGAATTTATCATGAACTAAAGCATTTTAAATTCAAACTGTACCAAGACTGTTGTTCTATTGCAAAAACAGAAGAAATTGAAGATGAACAGGTTAAAGATTCAGTAAAGAGAATCTTCAGTCAATCAAAAAACAACGGCTGGATTAGAAAGGTAAGGTTGTAGACTGCCTCATTCTACAGAGTCTGAAGGCTTAAGTGTGGCTGTTTCTTATGTTTCCTCTTCTGTTGCCTATTCCCTCCATTTTTATCACTGTTCTGTTCTGAATAGATGCCCTGATGTTCCATGAATTCTCTCACCTCATTGTGTAGATCATATTGAACAATAATACTGACGAAAGGTCTCTGTTGTTTGGTTTTTATGTGTGTAAGCCTTACTTGTATATTAAGTCACTTTTCCTGATGCTGAAATAAAATACCATTGACAGAAGTATCTTAAGAGAATGTGTCCGGGCCCGTTCTGCCCCACGTTTGGGAGCCACTATGTCCTGGACCGTTCTGCTGCTCTGGTCTGTGGGTCAGGGTCTAGCAAGAGTGGGGATGGAGGGGCAAGAGACTCGAAGAATGGAGACAAGACAGAGGGTCTGATCAAGTCTCTCTTACTGAAAGCAAATCCTGGGTATATATACACTTTACCACATGCCTTGCAGCATGGATACCACATGCACCTTGCAGCTGGGGCCACTAAACAGCAAAACAAGATATGTGAGCAAAACAAGATGTTTATGAGAGTTTGCTCAGCTGTTGTAGGTTGTTGAAAACAAGTCTCTTGTCAGGGTATATGGCTCGAGATGGCTGCAAAGATGATAGCAGCTTTCTGCTAGGAGTAGGCTCCCAACAAGAAAGGGGGTTATTTTGGCTTACAAGTATGTGCTATAGTCTAAAGTGGTGAGGAAGACCTCAAGGCAGCTGGTTGTCTTTCAAAATCAAAAAGCAAAGAGAGATTAATTCTTCTGCTCAACTAGTATTCTCTTTATGCAGTCCAGGACCCAAGTGGAGAAAATCGTGCCACCTACTTTTAGGGTGGCTCTTCTACCTTAATTAGCCTAGATTATCCCTCAAAGGCATTTCCAGAGAGTTGTCTCCTAGATAATTCTAGGTCCTATCAAACTGGGAATCAATATCAACTATTACATTCCAGGGTGCATTGTCATGTGTGGTGTTGGATGCGGGTTGCAGGGGGAGCAAAGTCTAGGACCCACCTTTGCTTGTCAGCTCAGAAGCACTGCTCTGCTCACAGATAGATCCCTTAGAATTAGATCGTGGAAAGAATCCTCATGATAGGAGTTTTCTAAAACAGGTTTAGTCTTGAGGATATGCAAGAAAAAGCAAATAGAAATTACTCAGGAAATTTGGATCAATGATGTATTTCATCCTACAAAGGAAAGAATCAGAAGAATCTGACTTGATATCTTTTGTCTGGGTTATAGACTAGGTAATTTGTAAAGAGCAAAGATGAGGCAAGAGAACACAGCAAATAAACTTTTATGAGCAAGAGACAAGGAACAGCAGCACAGGCCCATCTCAAGGCCTATCATGTTCATTAGAGGGGCTGCTACAAAGAAGGACATCACAGTTTCTTTCCCCTGGACAGTTATTCTCCTACCTCAGCCCACATCCAGTGACTTTGCCTGTCTCTCCTTTCACTCTCTTCAGATTTTCACATTTTGCTTTGCTTCTTCTACACAAGCTTTTCTCCCCAGCCCATCTATGTTTTTCACTGGCTAGTAATACTGACTTCATTTTCTGAGACACTGAACTTCTTCAGTGCTTTTTTTTTTTTTTTTTTTTTTTGATGCCTTTAATAGATACCAACTCAATAGTGAAATTAGAAAATCTATTGGTATACCACATTTATAAATATGTTCCTTTCCCCATTTTTGTAGTACCTGAGATTGAACCTTATGTTTTGTGGATGCTAGAAAGGTGCAGTACCACTCACCTATAGCTCCAGTCTGTGTACATTGTGGATGTACTATATGTAATAATTACATAGATTTATATGTGGAGAACTTTCAACTTCTTGCAGGGAAATATTGCAGAACAAGTATTTTCATGTATTTTAGAGTATCCTTAACAAAGTTTAGGATCATTAATGGAATATGAAATTAAAACATTCTTCATGAAAGGAAGTAAAATTTTGTTCTCTTAGTTAGGTTTCTATTACTATGGTAAAACACTATGACCAAAAGCATCTAGGGGAGAAATGGGTTACTTAAGCTTACAATTCTCAGGTTACACTCATCAATGAGGGAAGTCAGAGCAGAAACATGGAGGAAAGAATAGAAGCAGAGGCTATGAAGGAACACTGCTTACTGGCTTACTCTCTATATTATCCAGTCTGCTTTCTTAGACTATGAGGAACTCCTGCTCAGGAACACTACCCACAGTGAGTGGGTCCACATCATTATTAATCAAGAAAAGTGCTCTATAGACTTCCCTGTAGGCTGGTCTCATGGAAGTATATTCTCAACTCAGAGTCCCTTTCCCCAAATGACTCTAGTTTCTGTCAAGTTTATATAAAACTGACCACTAGAATCAGTCTCTTGCCAACTTGACACACAAATATACAACTATTAAAACAAACTGTTCAGGGCCATGAGCCACATAGACCTCTGAGGTAGTAGTCACTACCAAACCAGAGGAAACTTCTCCAGAAATCTTGCCACTGGTTAGGCCAGAGGTACCTGTAACCCTGAGGGCAGATGAATCCTATGATAAGGCAAGTGGGAAATGAGACTCCAGAAGCACTAGATCTAACCTACGAAATACTTTCTGATGCTGAGTGTACCCTTGACAACGAGGGTCTGTTGTGCCAGATGACAGCATCTTGGAGCAGGATGCAGGCCTAGGACCATGGGCAGGAAATATTTCCTCAGTCTGCAGAGCTTGAAGAACAGGTCAGCCCAAGTCCCCTCCCACACTCACAGTGTTTCCACCTTCCTCTGAGGAGCTCCAGGAAAACAAAGCCACACTGGTGTGTCTGATTTCCAATTTCTACCCAAGTGTTGTGGAAGTGGCCTGGAAGGCAGATGGTACACCTATCACCCAGGGTGTGAACACTGCAAATCCCACCAAAGAGGGCAACAAGTACATGGCCAGCAGCTTCTTACGTTTGACACCAGAGCAGTGGAGATCTCGCAACAGATTTACCTGCCAAGTTACACATGAAGGGGATACTGTGGAGAAGAGTCTGTCTCCTGCAGAATGTCTGTAGAAGCCCAGGTTTCTCCTTAGCCTGGGAACCCTGCAGCTCTAGGACCCTGAGTGGGGTCTCTTCTCTTTACTAGCCATCTTAACCTTTCTCTCTTGCCCATTGACTATTAAATAAAATATCATTAGTTAATCAAAAAAAAAGAAAAAAAAAACAAACTGTTCTTTCTTATTTACCCCCAAAATTGCATGATACTATTAATATCACAATTCCAACTTTTAAGAATCCCATAGTCTTTAAAAATTCAAACACTAAAAGATCAGTTGCCTTAAAATATCTATTTTCTCTAAAGTATCAAAGGTTTTTCTTTAATTCAAGTCTCTTAACTGTAGGCTCCTATAAAATCAAAAATCAGTTACATACTGTTTTACTTAGGGTTTTACTGCTGTGAGCAGACACCATGACCAAGGACTTATAAGGACAACATTTATTTGGGGCTAGCTTATAGGTTCAGAGGTTCAGTCCATTTTCATCAAGATGGGAACGTGGCAGCATCCAGGCAGGCATGGTGCAGGAGGAGCTGAGAGTTCTACATCTTCATCTGAAGGCCGCTAGAAGACTTGCTTCCAGACAGCTAGAATGAGAGTCTTAAAGCCCATGCCCACCATGACATACTTTCTCCAAAAAGGCCAAACCTACTCCAAAAGGGCCACCTCCAAATAGTGCCACTCCTTGGTCCAAGCTTCTTCAAATCACCACATAAACCTTTTTACTCCAAGAGGAAGAACCAAAGTATATCAAACCAGAGTAAAACCAAAGTCTATCAGTGTACAGCTTATTGTCAGACTTCTGGTACTCATGATCTTTTGGCTCCAAAGGGCTTGAACAGCCATCCACAATATACCCATTTATCTCTTAAGCTCTGGCTATCTCTACCCTAGGCTTGATTCTCTCCTTGGTGGTCATCCCATGGTATTGTCATCTCTAATATGCTGGAGACTCTTCAGCAACTGCGGTGTACCTTTGCCAATCGCCTCTCCTGGGCTCTCAGGAACGTTTACTCTGCCACATGGTGCCAAGCCTCATATTCTCTTTCTATCCTTCCTTTAATCCTGGGCTTCTACTGCAACTGAGGCTGAAACTTCACCAGTAGTGTTTCACAGTACAAAGCCTCAGTTGTGGCTTTGTTCTGCATTACTCTCAACATTCTAGTCTCTTACATGTGTGTTTACATGACCCCTTCATGTGTTCAGAACCAGTACTATCTATGTGACTCTTACACTTTCCAAGTTTGGCTACCAGCAAACTTGGCTACCCTTGGCCCCTTTGGACCATTCTTCTGTGTTCTGGCCCTCAGCAAATACTTCCTACAAGATGCATCTCAATGATACTGTTCTCAGTCACAGTTCTTCAGCACAGATAACCAATATCCATTGACCCAGCAAGTGAAGGTTTCACTTTAAAGGTCAGAGCTCTTAATAATCACAACTGATTCCTTAACCCCAACTGAGCAGAACCACAAATTCTTAATTCAGAATATCTAATGGCCCTGACAGAGTCTCTAAGGGACTTGCAAACTTCTTCTGAAGTGTCACAGCCCAGGCCTTCGTTATTTGCATTGCTCTCAGCATTCATCCAGTTTTCTACAGAACAGCCCTCTGATCTCTGAACACTCAGCAGCTTTTCCAGCCCTAAGTTCAGATGCCAGAATAATCTTCTAAAATACATCGCAAAAATACCCAAGCCTCACAGAAATTTCTGTCTTGGCTGCTTCTTATTGCTGTGATGAACACATGACCAAAAGCAACTTGGGGAGAGAAGGGTTTAGTTCATATTCCAAGTCCATCACAATCCCTCACTGAGCATCACTGGGCATGAACTCAAGGCAGGAACTGATGCAGAGGACATGGAGGAGCACTGATGTCCAGCTTGCTCTCCATGGTGTGCCTAACCTGATTTCTTATTCCATTCAGGACCACCTGCTCAGAGGTAAGCTGGGTCTTCCACATCACTCTTTAATATTTTTTTTAATGCATTACAGAATTGCACACAGGCATATTTTATGGGGACATTTTCTCAGGAATTGAGAATTCCTGTTTCAGATGACTCCAGCTTCTGCCAAGATGACAGAAAACTAACCTCACATTCTCCATCAAGAGTAACATTTAATATTAGATGTTAAAGGAATACAACTTATGCTTGGAGCAGGGAGCACATTTTCACAAAAAGGCAGCAAAGAACTTCATTTTTTTCTTGAATTTTTGGTAAAAATACTTGCCTATAGACTTTTAGAAAGAGTCTCTAAAAACCAAAGGGTATATATCCAACATAAATACATATATTGCTTTTTTGTGTTTTGATAAAATATCAGAATTTGTCAAGTGCTCTGACATTTCTTAGCCTTGCTGCCCCTTTGAGTGAGGTAGCACTGTATATTTTTGACACATGCATATTTTGGCTGTAGTCAGTCACATCTCTACATTTAGTCTTCCTCTTAGAGTACCTGGGCTGTCTATGCTTGAATGTCCATCTCAGTGACTCTGGCTGTTCCCATGTGCCAGGATGTCACATTATCTTCTTGTCTTGCTCAAGCTGTTACTCTGCTTCCTGCTTGTGTTTGACACTCTGCTCCTTACCTGTCCCCTCTCTTCTAAGCATTTTTCTTCTATTTCAGGATCTCTCAGTATGCTTGGCCAAAGATTAAAGACCTGCCAACCAAACTTTATTCTTGTTTTACCTCCTGCTTATTGTGCTAGAATCTTTTTCTTTCAGTCCTATAGTCAAGAGCTACCAAGTTAGCTTTACTATAAGAAAACAACACATAAGAGGGAAAGCATAATTACACCCAAATCTATAAACATACATGCCATTCTAAAAGACTCTAATATGCCTAATAATTCTCTTTCATTAGGAAGCAAATACACATGATGATGGGCTTTCCTAGTGGTAGACAATAAGACTTTGGGGATTGGTTGATAGAAACATGGGTACCAGGAAAAGAAGATTGTTAAGTTAGAGTGCTAGGGAATTGGCTCAGTAGGTAAAGTGCTTTGCCACACAAGCTTGAGAACCTGATTTTGATCCCCACAGCACCTTAGAAAACAGTGCAGTGCTATATGCCTTCTGGGGAAACAGAGACAGAGATATTCCTGGGGTTTGCTGGCCATCCAAAATATGAGCACCCCATTCAATCAGAAACCTTGTCTTGAAAAACCAGGTAGAGAACAGCTAAGGAACATATCCCAGATCAACCTCTGGCATATACATACATACACACACACACACACACACACACACACGTGAACACATACACAGAAGGATTGATTCTGTTTTACAGTTGTATTTAAAATAACTTATAATGTATTACATATATAAGAACTTCAAATAGTTGAGATAGTTTCCTTAATAAATCTTCTCATTTCACCTTATTTCAACAGTTTCCTTTCTTTTTTTTCTTCTTCTACACTTTAAGTTGGTATTTCTCAAAATATTACACTTAGCTGGATAGTGGTATATGCATGCCTTTATTTTGACCTTGGGAGGCAGAGACAGGCAGATCCCTGTGAGTTGCAGAACAGCCTGGTCTACAGAGTAAGTTACAGGATAGCTAGGGATACAATGAGAAACCCTGTCTTGAAGAAATGTGATTATGTAAATATATGTAACATATGTATATATGTTATTTATACATATATACATATATATATATTTACACATTACACATATATTTAAATATATTACACTATATATAATATATTTATATAATATATATATATATACATATATATATATTCTTTTCAGTATAACACACACAAAAGAAAACTCTACCTATGTCAGAGTCATCTAGAAATTTGGGGAAAAAATACATAGCTCTTGGCTTTACCAAGTCCAATTATATGAAACTCCTTGTTGAGGGTATTAAATATCTAACATTTTAAAACTTGACTGACTCTTAAGTAAATTAAAGATGGGGGACAGCAGCTTCAGAGTTTCTGTTGAACTGGATTCTGTGCTCTGGCTCTCTAAGCTCCCTCAGCACATCCTTTCCCTTCTGTTGGTCTCTATGAGCCATCTGGGTAGAGATTCTTAAAGAACTCTTGACTACTTTCCCCTACCCCATTTCCATGATCTGGAATGTTCTTGTCAGAATGCCACCTGGTACTATATGAGAGTGCTCTTTGTTAGTAAACGTAAGGCCCAGACTTCCCAAGGGGTCTGGTGAGCTTCAGTACCTTTTTCTTCAGGCTGAGAGGATGGCAGAGTGGTCCTAATGACCTTTCCTCCATTTCACTTTCCCTTTTGTGCTTTTCATTTTTTCTCAGAACAGCTGTCACCCCACCCCTGCCATTTAAAACTTTAAACAGCATCCTATAAAGGTTAAAAGCATGCATTTAAATATTTGCCCTGACGCTGACTAACAGTGGAATGTGAAAACAAGTTACTTGATCTCTCCAAGTCTGTTGCTCCTCTATAAAATAAGGACTAAGCAATACTTAGGGCTTCAATCATGTGAATTGTGGCATGTTTTAGGGACTGGAATTAGAAAGTGATCAGCTACCATTAACTGATATCTGTAATATAAGCAAGCAAAGATTGTTATTTGCTTCTCTTAGTATACTGACATACATGTTAATTTTCCAAAACACATTTTATAAAAATCGAGTATAACAATACAAAGCTAAAATAATAAGCCTAAATCATCCAGTCTTTTAAGGTGTAGGTTGCAGATCATAAAGAATTTTATTTGCATATACTAAAACCAAGAGAACTCTGAGTGGCCTATGCTAACAGACCATTTTCTGTCTTGTTCTCTTCTTCCTTCTTTCTTGAGGATGTGCTGCAATCACAGATCTTAAGGTTATGAAAATGGACTTTATGACCTTGCCTAGGATGAAAATACAGTATTCATATTGCCTCCCATGAATCCTTGTCATCACAGAATTCAGGCCATTGAGATCTTCTCTCAGAGTTCATAAACCAGATCAGGAAACCATTAAATAATTTAATGTCCTCAACTGATATAAATACTTGGACTCTGTGTCTAATTGTGAACTCATGTATCATCTCTGCTCCCTGATCTGTATCTGAGAGCCCTGCTGCCATTAGTCTTGTACTCCTTCACCTTGAAATTTCCAGAGCACCTTTGATACATCTCTTAACATGCTGCACCCTATGCTTTTCCCTGCATTTCCATTGCTGCCCCACAAGTTTGAATCCTCATTTCCTAATTTGTTACCACAGATTCATAACTCACTCCAGACAGCTATAGAATAGCTAACCAACTTTCTGAGCATGTACTTCAGATAAGGTCAGTCTCTGCTCCCAAATCTTTGACAGCAACATATTGCCTGTCAAATCTTTACTCAATCTATAACCTAGTTTCTCATGGTTTTTATTCTTCAACCTCAATTTCTTTGGTTCGGTTCTCTCTCTCTCTCAGAACACATCAGATTATTATCAAATTCTGTGCACCCTTGTCATGGTACTGTTGGATGGACTTTTAACCTCCTGAGCTGAGGGGATGGTCACTTTACCACTAATGTTGCCTATCAAATATTTTTGCCTAAAACAACTTAAATGTCACATTTTCCAGGTCACCTCAACTACAGTTTCTCTTCTGACCCTCACAGCAGTGGTGCTGCTTGCTCTGAGTATCTCGTCTTAGGGATAGGGAAAGTACGTTTTAAAAGTTCTACTCCTTCAACAGTCAATAGTAGGAAACTGTTCACATACATACACACCTGTTCCACAAATATCTGCTGTATTAACTATTGAATTATATTTATGCTATGATTCCAATGATAACTTGTAAGATATATGAAATTAATTATGCTACTATTTGATTTCTTTTCAATGCTTTGTAAGTTAGAAATGCTTCTATTTATAATTAAGTGATTTTTGTTTCCAGTTACCATAGGATATATGTTTCAGTAGTTATAAAGGTCTGTCTTATTTGCTTTTGTGACTAACTAAAATGACTAATTTTTCTGTTGTATATGCAGAAATATGATCAACTGCAGCGCTACCTCAATTCTGCGGATTATTTTCAAGATGAGAAGTTTGAATTATAGCATGCTTCCTTCAGAGATTTTATAAATTCCTGTAAATGCGAAGATCATGAGTATTGTCTCTCTGTGTTATGAATCATTGGTTGTATATACTATGTCTGTCTTTGTGGCAAAATATCTTGTGTTTATTATGCTCATCTGATTTTCATGAAATGCCACAGTAAAGCCTAATAGCAGTTTCATAGATTTACATGGAGAACATCAGCTTTGTGGTTCCAAAGTCCCTCAGTGTATTTTAGTCGTGTAGTGATGCTCTTCTCACATATGACCAGCAGTTGATTGCTATCATGTCCTGTCAGTTTAGTAGACATAGGCTGTGTTGCAATATATTTGGACTGACCTGGAGATGGCTCAGTCAGTATAGTACTTGCCTTATGAACACAAGGACCTGAGTTCAGTCCCCCAGACCATATTTAAAATAAAAGCCAGACATGATGGAATGTACTCATAATCCCCATGTCGGGAGGCAAAGATGAGGCAGATCCCTGAGGCTTATTGACCAGGCACCAGCCTACTCATCAGTGAGAGACCCTGTCTCAAAAAACAAGGATGAGTGGTGCTTGTAAACGACACCAAAGGCTATCCTCTGAGCTCAACATGCATGCAGACACAAATGTTCATGTACCCACACATTTGTGCAATCACACATGCACCTTTACATCCACAGTATGTATATACATAGTGAGACTCATACCTATATGTATTGTACCCCTTGGCACTATTAAGTAATCTTAAGTAATAAGTGTCTAGTTAATGTTTCCTCAATCAGTGAGTCATGGAAGAAGCTTCAGACTACCATGCATTCAATATCCTAGCCTCAGAATGAGACCATAGCTTATCTACTCCAGGTCGAGAGGCGTTTCCTTCTGCTATAGTTTCACTAATAAATAAATGGATTGTCCCCAGAGTCTTTCAGGAAGAACTTCTTGATATATATTTTTTTAATTCTGTATAATGTTCTTTTTTGTTTCTGTACACTTTTATCTGCAATATATCAAAGATTGAGATGTATTTAACCATAACTTTCTCTATGTGTGTATATATGTATATGTTCTAGTCTGAAGATCTCACAGACAAGTTCAGCCAAAAATCTTTGAAGGCTTATTTTTATGCCTCCATTACTTTGCACATCCTAAGTTTTCCATAATGTAATAAAGTAAAATGATTTCAGAGTCTAAGTGTGTATTCTATATCTTTAATTCTTAAATATGAGACCTGTTTTTCTGTGACATTTTATTTTGTTTTTGTTTTTTTTTTCTGGAAGTATTGGTTACATTTAGCTGACTTCATGTATTGTGTGATTCATGACATGTGCCTCCATGTATATATTACATAAGACTACATTTTACCAAGTCCTTACATGGAGATGAGTTTTTATTTTCTGAAGTATATTTCTATAATTATTCCTATTGATCTTTCAAGCTAGTAAGTGAAAGAAAGAAAGAGAAAGAAAAAGAAAGAAAGAAAGAAAGAAAGAAAGAAAGAAAGAAAGAAAGAAAGGAAGACAAATATGAAAAGAAGAGAAAGGAAGAAAAAAAGGAAGGAGGGGAGACAGGCGGTTCAAGGATGCTGAGGTGAGGGAGTGAAGCAGACATTTCTGTTACATGTCTACTGCTGTTCAGAGTTCCCTGACACATGGAGCACCACTCTCTAATTTGCTTCCACAAAACAAAAATGAAGCCAGGTCCAAAAGGTAAAAATGAAAGGGGGCAGTTTCTGAGGGAAACAAAGCAGAATTTGAGGAGAACTGATGGAGTATGGGAGGGTGTCAGGATGGGGGTGACTTGTATAAAAGAAGCCAGAGGAAAAAGGAAGATAAGGATCCCTAAAATATGTCTAGTGACCTGCAAGAAATAATTCTTTCATGAGCAGTTGGGTGTATTGACTGAATTTCCTGACATGCCTGTTCTCATGTTCAGGTATTTTGTGCCCAACACTCATTCTTTGGATAGGATTAGACCTGCTTAGACTCCAGAATGGGCATTGGGCAGTGGTACATCCCTTGAGTTTAACCTGCTTGTAGTGTCCCTCACAAAACATTAAAGTAGCAATGCCTGTGCTTAAGAGAGGGTCTGGAGAATCCTGATGTCATCCTTCCTAATTATATGATGTGGAAAAAAGTCATTTTGAAAAGTCCTTACCGTGTAAATGAGGAACTGGATAAAGCTGATATGCATTTCCAGGAGTGTTCAAGTATTGATGGGGATGATGTATATGAAGTACTGGGCCTTAGGTGGGGATTTTTAAAATAAATAATAAAAAAAATGATGTGCATGAGTTGAATGATATCAGTGATAATGGCAACCAGAAATTAAATGGCTGCTGTGCATACAGGTAAATGTGCATAAAAGGAGACTGGAGAGATGGCTCAGCAGTTAAGAGCACTTACTGGTCCTACAGAGGACCTGGGTTCAGTTCCCAGCACCCATGTGATGACTCACAAACATCTATAGATCCAGTTCCAGGGCACCCAACACTCTTTTATGGACTAAGCCAGCAAACACTGCACACAAGTGCACATTTATACATGCAGGTAAAATATACATAAATTGGGTGGGAGAGGGGGAGGGACAGGGGAAAGAGGGAACATGATCAGGTATGGGGTGGGAGGGACAAGGAGTGAAGCTCCAAGAGCCAGCAGAATGAATGGAAATATGTAACCTCGGGAGGTGGGAGGTGGGGGGACCCTGTAGAATATAACAGAGACCTGGAAGGTGAGAGAGGCCTTAGATGAAATATGCCCAACACTGGGGAGAGGGAACTTGTAGAATCCTCCTCCAGTAGAAAGAAAGGGCATCAAGTGGAGGGATGGGGTTGCCATCCCACAGTCAAAAACTCTAATTCAAAATTGTTCCTGTCTAAAAGAACTGCAGGGACAAAATGGAGAAGAGCCTGAGGGAAAGGAGGTCTAGTGACAGGCCCAAATGGGGACCCATCTCAAGGCAAGGTTCCAAGGCCTGACACTATTACTGATGCTTTGATGTACTTACAGACAGGAGGCTAGCATGGCTGCCCTCCGAGAGACCCAACAAGCAGATGGCTGAGACAGAAGCAGGTGCTTATACCTAACTAAGGATCTGAAGTCGGGGAATTCCTGTGGTTGAATTAAGGAAAGGCTGAAAGAAGTTGAAGAGGAGGATGACCCTATAGGACCAGCAGTCTCAACAAACCTGGACCCCCAAGATCTCTCATACACTGAGCCACCAACCAGGCAGCATACACTAGCTGGTCCAAGACCCTCAACACATATACAGCAGGGGACTGCCTGGTCAGGCCTCAGTGAGAGAAGATGCACCTAAACCCTTGAGAGACTTGAGGCCCCAAGGAATGGGGAGGCCTGGTGGAGAGGGGGTTGTAGGAACATCCTCTTGGAGATGAGGGAGGAGAAATGGGATAAAGAACTGTTGGAGGACAGAACAGGAGGAGGATAATGACTGGACTGTAAAAAAAAATTAAAGATAATAATAAATACATAATTTTTAAAATTCATACAAAAGACACTCAAGATTCTAGAGTCCAGAGGAGTGTCTTACATACTAGAATGTAGTGGGGAAACTTGTCTGTTGAAGTCCTGCTTCCCAAGCTTTTGTTTATGCTCCTGTCAAAATTACAAAGGGGTGGGAGCAGAGGAGATGGCTCAGCAGCTAAAAGTACTTGCAGTGTGAGCCTATTACCTGAATTCAATCCCTGAAACCCAGGTAAAAGTGGAAGGATAGAACCTAACTCCACAAAGTTGTCCTCTGACCACATACACAACTGCACTCAGGTATCTTAAAAGAAAAAAACAACCCTCCACACACACACACCAGAGTTTATTACACAGTGTATACCTTAATTGGAACAATAGACCATACTCTAAAACCCTGAACAATTTTATGCCAATTAGGTTTTATTTCAATTTAACAAATCTATCATTCTAATTTATAATTTATATTACTAGGAGTAGGATTGGCTTGTTTGACCAAGGCCTTCACACTATTAAGACCTGTATTGTCACAGGCTATCGAGTGAGCACTGTTTTACATTTAAAGACTGCATAGTTTGTTTTTTTTTGTTTGTTTGTTTGTTTGTTTTTTACTGGTTATGATTGCTATATATGACAGAAGTAGAAATTAGTAGAAGCTGCTGCCTACTGAACACTGCTTTAGAAAAATGAAATATATGATGGTCCAAAAGCCTTCGCTTTTTAATGATGCCTGATGACTCTGTTTCTATTTTTTTCACTAACAAATATAGCTTCTTTCTCCACATGAATGGAGAGGAACTTGGCCTTGAAGAAGACAGGAAGAAGGATTTTTTTTTAAAAAAGGACTAAGGTTATACAGACTGAAGTAGTTGATTCAAAAACAATTGAGATACGGCAGACCAATAATTTAAACAGAGCTAACGTTGACAGAATAGGGAAAATTTTGAGATTAAAGATATTCAACTCATTAAGTCTAAGTCAATATTCCCAAATCCAAAGCCCCTGAAATCTGAAATACTTTGGATTCCAAGCGTTTTGGATGAGGCATACCCTGTCCTGTCTGAGTATACCTGTCTTCATTTCAAACTTAACATCCTGGGACTTGGGAAAGTGCACGCTAAAGTTGACCAGCCCCTGGGAGACGGAACTATTGATAAATCCAGTCTTCAGATAGATTATTTTTGTTTGCTTTTACCCATAGCTCACATTTGAAGCAAGATCATACTGCTGAAATTCGCTTAAGTGAATGAAGCTTTGTGTCTGGAGACCTCAGATCCAAACGACTTGTAAATTACAGCACTTGAGTTTTTGGTGGTCCTGACTTCTAATGCTGTGCCTATTTTAGTTTATTCTCCGTAATCGGTAAGCACACACAGATTTGTCCAATCTGCTTTTGACAAGCCACACCATATGAAAATAAGAAATCACAACCATTTTTGTTATGAATGTTCTTGAAATCACGTGGCACATTATATTTGCCAACCAGACAGCTACGGACAATATACGTTGTATTTGGTGAATTTTCAAGGGAAAAATATTTTTCCTTTCTCGAGGATAATATCAGCCTCATAAAACGTTTCTTTATCCCTAATGATTTATTTGCTCATCACCTCCCAGCCTGTTGCCCAAACTCACACTGGCCTTCACCAGTGTGTCCCTTTAGGAGACAGTGGTGGGCTTCCCTCTCTGCACCTCGCAGCACCCACTCACCGACTTCCTCACTGTGCTAATGAGATTTTCCTCCGTGCTCACCCAGCTCTTGTTGGGGGTGCTCAGTGGTGTCGTTAAGAGCTTATTGAAAACCGAAAATCATGTCCTCAGGAGGGCGGACTGCGGGCCTGGAAGGGGAAAAATACAGTCCCTGACTGGGAGTTTCTTCAGCATTGAGAGCTGCTCAAACACTTAAGAGGAGACTGGGGAATTTCCCCAGTCTTCCCCCCGCCACAGCACCCAGGCTGAGGCTGAGCCCGAGCCGGCTGTAGAGAGATGCTGTTCCGAAGGGTTTGCCTCTTCAGCCACTGGGAGGCCTCTGCACTCCGTTCCCTGGCGCCTGGTTGCGATTACTCACTGGAGCAGCGGCACCAGCCTTCCACCAGGGAGCCGGAGCTCCCGCCCTCCTCCCCCATCTGCAGCCTGCTGGCTCCCTCTCTCCCTCTGTCTCACTCACTCTCTCTCTCTCTCTCTCTCTCTCTCTCTTTCTCTCCCTCTCGTATCGCAGCACAATGAAAGCCTGTGTTTCGCCGTGAGTCCGAGGAGCGGGAGTCGGTGTCAGGAAAGCGCTCGGAACAGACCTGAAAGAGAAAGGAAAATACAAGCGACTTTTTTCTTCTTTTTCCCCCCCATCTATAAAGCGAAGCATTACAAGAGATAGAGCCACATTGCCTTTGGGAGTCCAGACCCTCTGAGAGCCACTGGTCGGGCATGGAATGTACAAAAGTGGATAGAAAAGTGGCTGGACATGACTCGGTGCAATTTGCTGGAAGTTTGTAAGTTTGACCATCGTTTGTAAATTACTCTCGGAAGACTTTGTCTCTCTTAATACTGTATTAGAATAGAACTGGGGGGGCGGTGAGAAATAAAAACGTAAGTTGGAAAGGGGGGAAATGTGTTGAAGGAGCTCTCTCAGTAGCCAGCCACTTCAGACTGCTTTCATTTAAGACTAAGAAACCTAAGAGGGGATCGGGATTTTTGCCGGTGATTGGATTAGCTTGAAGAAAAGAGCATGTTTCTGAAGTCTAATTACTGACGTTGTTAAGACTGAAAAGCTGTCTTCTTTGGGGAGAAGACTACACCCTTCTGTACCCCCCAGGAGGAGAAAACACCAACACCGGAGGGAGAAAGGGACGGAGAAACCAACGCAGTCTCCTTTGATTTCGCACAGTTTGAACATGACTTCAGAAGCCTTGGGAAACAGTCCTGTTGTTTGTTTTTTAACCTGAGTAAAAGTGAAGGCTGCCGGTTCCGTAGCCCCCGGGAGAAATGTGTTTCTCTGCAGAAACACCCCTATAAATAATTTCCCGAAGCAGCTAGGTGAGGGGGAGCCCGGATCTCTATTAATGACTCTTTTGATTCCTTTTTGCTATGTGTTTCTGCTTCTTCCTTGACAATCTCTGAATTCTTGAATTGTCCCCCAGACTTTGTGTTTACAAAGTACCTAGAGGCTCTTGTCAGCCTGGTGGGGGAGAAAAAAAAAATCTACCAACTCTGTCCAACTTCTCCTGAGCTGTCAAATGTAATTAGAGTAAGTTGATCAGGGTTTGCTTCCAACTTCCTCTCTCCAATTGGTTTCTAATCTTTCTCCCCACCCTCTTGTTACTCGCTCCCCTCCCCCACACCTTCTCCACTGTCTCCCCACCCTCTGAAGACCTCTATTCATGTGGCCCTGAACACTGAAACCAGCTTTGCCTGCAATAGCCAGCACCAGACTCTTGCACCTCACCATCCCAGAGGCAGTAATCATTGTGTCCAACAAGATGGGGGACACAGCGCCCCCGCAGGCCCCCGCAGGAGGGTTAGGGGGGGCTTCTGGGGCGGGGCTCCTTGGAGGGGGCTCAGTCACCCCGAGAGTGCACAGTGCTATTGTGGAACGCCTGCGGGCTCGCATTGCTGTCTGCCGACAGCACCACCTGAGTTGTGAAGGACGCTATGAACGTGGTAGGGCCGAGAGCTCAGACCGAGAAAGGGAAAGCACCATGCAGCTTCTCAGCTTGGTCCAGCATGGCCAGGGGGCAAGGAAGGTTAGCAAACACGCTAAGGCTACAACCACGACTGCCACCACTACAGCTCCTCCACCGCCCCCTACTGCCCCTCCTGTGGCCTCCCAGGCGGCAGCCACAGCCCCACCACCTCCACCAGACTATCACCATCACCATCAGCAGCACCGGCTGACCAGTAATGATAACAGTGGGATAAACCGAGAGCAGCCGCCAGCTTCGACCCCAGGGGATCAGCGGAACTCGGCCCTGCTTGCGGTAAGGCACCTGGTTTTCTCCTATAATTCTGGCTGTAGTCATGTGGCCTTTTGCGAAGGTGGTGGCTATCTTGGCCTCGTGTGGAATGGATGGCCATGAAGAAGGCCAAGATACTAGTCCCTCAAAAACTGCTGGGTATGCGTATGTGGTTTTAAGTCCTCACTATCAAAGTCAACAGTGCTCATTGTCCTTGTCCTACACCCAAAGGGTGTTCCTCGAGAGGTAAAAGCCTGGGTTCTCCAGAGGCTCAGAGTCCACAGTTTGTGAAAGAAAACCTTACAGCTGAGAAACCCTTGAGGACCCTCCTGCTTTAGCATATTGTCTCTGATTAGGCCCAGCAAGACAATCTTTACTTGACAGGAACTTAGCTCAGTTGACCTGTTCATCTTGCCCCATCCTCCTTCCCCTGGAGTTAAGGGGAGTCTGTGATTGACTATTACCTAACAGTGTCCCTACAGTTTTAAACAAAAACATGGGGAAACTACCTCACAGACAAGACTACTGCAGGAATGCTTGGGAAGAGGACTACCAGGATCCTCAGAGGCTCCTCACCCCAGGCCCCAATTCAGTCTTTTTTCTGGACCCTCCAAGTAAGCACTTTTATCTCCCAGCACTTGTACAAGGCACTGAAAGCTATTTGCTGGGGTTCTAGGAAGCACTTTGTCTTCAGTCCCTCCTGGAAACAGCACACCAAACCCTAAAGCCTGAGTAAGTTTCTGACTGGAAGCGCTTCCTCAGAGGCTCAGACAACACCCACACACATACTCATCCCACAGAGCAAAGAGCTTTGAGTCATCAGTCTTGGTCAGGTGACCCACTGCTTGTGGCCTTCAGGCTTCCCCCAAAGTGCTATGCCATTAGCCTTTCAGTAGGAGTAGGAAGCCAAGCCCACAGGCTTCTCCTGCTAAGCTCCCGAAGTTCTGTGACTGCTCACGGGACAACTGCAGTCTGCCTAAGCCAAATCTGACGAAAGGCACAGACAGAAAATGGCCACGGGTGCCCCCCAAACATTCAGAAAGCCCCAAGGAAGGATAGCACTAAGGAGTTCCTGAGGGAGGAGAGGGCCTCTTTCAGCCATCCTACGACTCCTTCCTGGCTGCTCTTTCCCATGTCCTTCATCTGTGGTGATTCCCATGGTTCCCAGAAAGCTCTGGAGACTGAGGCTGCTGCTCTTCTTCCCCAGAGGGCAAATGTTTTTCTTGGGCTACCTAGAGCTGTGACTCTGGGACCCCCAGGTCCAGATGGAAACTAACTATCCATAATTAAACTGGCTTGGGCTTTATCCTTGAATGAAACGATTCAATTTATACTGGAGTTCCTAGGCCTGTATTCCTCCCTCTCCCACCTGCTCTATCCTCACTTCTCCCTGAAATCCCCAGCTAAGGGGAAGTTTGTCTTCTGAAAGAGAGATGCTGGGGAAGAAAGGGGGGTTAAGAATGAGGTTTGTGTGCATGTGCATGTCACCAGCATCTGCAGCCAAAAGTAACTAAATGCCTTGATTGTCCCCAGTAAATTTATAATCTGTCTGCAAGTCTCCCAATAATGTGGCTTTGTGTGCTGCCGAGTCTCCTGGTGAGTGCTTCTGGGGATGAGACTGAGAGCCAGGCGTCCAGACCAGCCCCAGAGGGGAAGCCTGATCTCTGCCTTGGGTGCCAAGCCTAGAGAAGTCCACGGGGTGGACTTTTCCTGTGGCTCTCCCTTCCAGCCTCAGCATGGAAGGTAGCATTTTCCCTGAGGCCCTCCTTAGTTTTTGCTTCTGTTCAATTGGGAAGAAAGTTGATGAAGTTCTCTTTTACTAGAGTGTTACAGGATGCAAAATGAAACCAACTTCAGTGGTTCTTAAGTAGCCCTGCCTCAGCAGCCAGAGAAGGGAGGCCATGGTATCTGGCCTTTCTCCACTAAACGGTTTGCAATTGCAAAAGCTGAAGGTGTTTGCTCTGCCACCTTTTCTCATGGACTTCCCTCTTTTCCCTTGGCCAACTATGCATGAAAATAGCCCCTTGCTGGAATACCTCTGTGAGCATAGGGTGGAAACCAGGAGGTTTGGTGTCCCTTAGGTGAGAAAGGGGCAGCTCTGCTCTCATGCTCACTCCTAGAGTAGAGTGTATGCTATTCCAGGGGCTACTCTGACACCCTTTTGTAGTTATTGGGAATTCCCTCTGTACTTTAGCTTCTACATGGGGTGTTTTGTTTCTTCCCATGTTACTTTGCTCTGTGAGGCAAGTTCTGTATGAAGCTCCTCCTGCTGCTGTCTGGAGAAGAAGGAGCCGGACATTCAAGAGTCTCATCCAGAGACTCTCACTTTGTTTGAGTATCTCTTGTGTTGAGAGCAATGTTAATAATCTCAAAGGACCTCTGCTGAGACTGTGTGTCAGAATTCTTAATTTTATTGCAGCTATGTGCATAGGCAGATTTATGTGGTTTGGATGTGTCGAATGTAACACTTCACTGGCTAATGTGTATGCTATAAGTGCCCACGAATGCCCTGTGGAGAACAGGAACATATTGATCATCTAAATTAAAATATGCACAGTGTACTCTGGTGAAGTTCTCTAACCAGCATTCGCCTTGGGCATCGTCAGTACTGCCTGCCAAAGGAAGACGAAAGGACAGCTTCTGCTCAGTGGGATAAGGTTGTCTCTGAGGGTGTTCTATGTAAAGAATACATACTGTCTGGGCTCTTTAATAGCTCGAGTGTAAAGAACAACTCGAGAATAACCTCTAAGTCAGTTCTAATTCTGTTCACTTGAGAGCCTAATTCTGCTACCCTTACTCAGCCAGTTTCTTCATTTAGCTCCAGTTGAGGGGAAGCCCCGCTTCCGTAAAGACTGCAAACACAGGGCCTCACAGAACACTGAGACTGTAGGCCTCTGATGCCTTTCTAGCCACTCAGAGAAGACTTTACCACTAAGTCACTTTCTGCTGACCTATGTTTGAATCTTTGAATGAGCTGTGAAACTCAATGACCACTGGTTTGTGGAGTTGTTAGGTTAGCACATCCGTGAAAATTATTAATCTTTCCCTCTTGCCTGAGACACGCTCTTGTTCTGTGGCATAGACCATTGTCGCTAGGCTGGGCAGATAAGAGGTCCCAAGCCACCTTCTGCTTCAGACCTTATCTTTTTCTCTAATGTGCTGTAGAGGAAAGGACACAGATGAGACCAGGAGCTCATCCCTTGGTTTGGTGCCTGCTTGGTCACTTACGTGCTAGATGACAGAGGGTAGTCATCTGTCAGACAGAGATCAGCTCAGGCATGGAAACACATGAATTACTGAGTATTTGGGGAATAGGTCTTGGGAAAAAGAGGAAAACAAGACAGAAGCATCCCCAGCAATGTTGCTGCTAAGCATGAGGGATGAATACCAGCTCCTCCGCGGTTCATAGCGATCTGCTCAGCTTTCACTTGTCTATTTTAAGTGGTAAAATAGCTTTTATTGTAAACAGAGGGACTGGCCTTGTGAAATCAGGGCTGTCAGGATAAAGCCAAAATAGCTGTGTATTTAAGTATCTCTGAAGTCTCAGGGAGCACTTCTCAAAGGGGGCCATGCAGTGAAGTCTTAGGTATCTTTCAAGTGTACCCTTTATATCTCTGTGTAGAGCCAACAAGCTTTGGCAAGGTGTGTCCTCAGAGTGTCTAAGGACAATTAGAGAGGTTGTTTACACAAATGGGATGAGAAAGTTAAATATTTTCCCAAAAGTATTCTAAAATGCCAATTCTTAGTTTAAGAAAGTCAAACCAGTTCAAAGATTGCCAAAGGTCCCAGGTGTCTTATAAGTTTCCAATTGACCAACTCAGAGTTTCAGGGCTGCATAGGGAGAGAAGGGCGCATCTGGAGGTCTGGGGCAACAGATCTACATGACAAATCTTTCTGGGACTGTGAGAGGACTGTTTACATTATTTATTTATGCAGCCATCATTTCCTTAAGAACAGACCCATTTTGTCTTGAAAAGTAATAAAGGCAGAGTTCTTAGCTGCTCAGGGCCTTTCCACCTTTTCCACCAGCAAAGGCTGCAGCAGAGAGAGAGAGAGAGAGAGAGACAGAGAGAGAGACAGAGAGACAGAGAGAGAGACAGAGAGAGAGAGACACAGAGAGAGAGAGAGAGAGAGACAGAGACAGAGAGAGACAGAGACAGAGAGACAGAGAGAGAGACAGAGACACAGAAAGACAGACAGAGAGAGAGAGAGAGAGAGAGACAGAGAGAGACACAGGTGCTCTTTCAAACACCAGCAGAAAGCATGTGCTACGGTCAGGGCGACGTGATGCACACCCAGGTGCTCTGCATTTTCTATAGCACTCGTAGCTTTCTTGGAAATAATATCATTACTAAGTACTACTCACCAATTCCTATTCAAAATACTCACCAGGATTTTTCTCTAAGTCTAAAACTTTAATGTCTGTGGCTTCCCTACGCCTCTAATCAAGTTTAAGTGCTAAGGTGTTAAGGTTGGGGAAGGGGGTTGTCAAACATTCTTAGACACAGCAATTAAATATCAGTAGGGGTGTATGATTAACTGTTTTCTAAATTTGATGGTTCATTTTGATTTTTAGCATTGCTACTTCATTTAAAAAAAAACTCGCAGTAATTTTGAAAATTAAAAAAAACCAACCGCCCAGTTTGTCTATGCAGGCAGACCTGGACTTCCTGAGTGGATTTTCCACCGCTGCCTCGTTCATCCCATCCCCTTGCGTGTGTTCAACGTTCGCAGACAAGGCCATCCATGTTTTACGAAAACAATTCTAAAAGCCCCTCCTTCATTTTCATGCTAATTTCCTTCACACTCCAGCAAGTTCTGTGGGAGAATAAAGGAGATGTGACATGCTAAAGACACAGCCTTGCTGTCCTCAGTCCAATGGAGAATCATCCCCTGCGAGCTGACCAGGCAACAGAAACTTCCTAGCTTTCCAAATGGCCTAAGAGTGACACAGGAAACTAAAAAGGGAAATAGACCTAAAAGACCCAGGGAGCTCCCTTCACGTGTTTTACGTCACACTCACCACACCAGGTTGGAGGGGTGACATTTGTCCTGTATGAGAAACAAAGACCCTAACACTAAGATAGGCATGGTGACTCATGCCTGAAATTCCAGCAACCAGAGGCCCAGGCAGTGGAGGGTTAACATGAGCTTGAAGCCAGCCTAAGCTACAAAATTCCAGGCTAGCCTGAGCTATAATGTGAAATTCTGTCTAATAGGGCCAATAATAATACAACAAAAAAGCCAGGCAGAGGCAGGAACTCTGTGAGTTCCAGGCTAGTATAGCTATTATTATTAATCAAAAAAGCATGGTGATGAACACAGAAAGTAAATGAAACAGGAAAACTGTTAGTGGATGAGAAAGAGATTCAAGTCTAGGCCAGGGAAGATCTTATACAGACTACGGCTCACCTCAGGCCTTGGGAGGGGCAAGGACACTAATCATGAGATGAGGTGTGGATTGCAGGTGTACATGCAGCTATAAATGTTAAATATTCAGGGGCTAGAGCAGAGAACTGTGTGGTTGGGTAAGCAGTGCAGGGGAACGTGGGGTTCAGGAACACCCTGGAAATGCTGGCACTGTCACGAGATCCTGGTCAAATACTGAGCCAGGAAGGAGCAGAGTAGTCCAGAGCTATGAAGCAACACTAATCCTTCATGTGCTTCAAGACAAGTATTGCCTTTCCCTCCAGCGGCCTCTTCTCAGGGCACATAGCCTAAGTGCTCTGTTCTACGAGCTTCAAGTCCCCACGGCTGCTTCATGCTTTGCTGTTTACACACTTCTCCATTCATCTTGAGTTATATGCAGCATGGCATGGCCTTTGGCGCTGAGAGCAGAGCATTTTAAAAGCAAGAAGAGAAACTGAAAGGACTAGAGCTGAAGCCCCACCCCTGTCCAGACTTCCCTGGGCCTCCAGTCCTGTCTGGTGATGCGCTCTGCTCTCCTCCTAAGCAGGTAGATTCTTCCAGCAATTGAGTTGTTTTGTATCCTCATTTGAAAAGATCTTGTTGATTAAAAGAAACATTCGGAAAATTTCACAAGACATTCTGATTAGGGATAGCATTTGAGAGGTACTTGTTTTCAATATGGATAGGTAACTTAGGTACCTTAGAGTTCAATACAAATAGGTCTTTTAGGTACCTTAGGGTTCAACAAAAACCAATGTCCTCCAGGCTTTCTTTTACAGGGTATAGAGAAGAAACAACTAAGGCAAGCCAATAACCCCCACCTCTCTGATTCATAGCAGGAGGCTGGGCTGAGTGGGGCTACTCACAGTTAGTGGTCTGTCTCTCTACCATCTTTGACCTTTCTGGCTGATAGTAAGGGGTAGATGTGAAACAATAACAGGCTGAAGAGAAAGTTTACACATGTTGTATAAGGGCTGAGGAAGGTCAGAGGCTAGCATAGTCAGTCAAGTCACTTGAAGAAGCAAGTACGAATATGAGCCAGTCTCAGCACACGCACCACACACACACACACACACACACACACACACACACACACACACACTATAGTTCTTGCTTATCCATGATTTGAGCAAAGGCTTAGAAATCATACATCAAAATGTGGACCTGGGTGTGATTTGGAGTTTGGGGAAACTATTCACCGTTCTGTAGCATGCACAATGTTAGGTTTAAATAAGCAAGCAATTTTAGATAGTCTTTCCCCTTAGAACTTATTAAAGGTATGTGGATGGGGTTGAAAAATCAAATTTTAAAGTTGGGTTACTGAAGAACATAAGTAACAGAACAGTTAAGATGAGCCTGGGATCTGGGGTAAGATAGCCAGGTTTAAGTCACTGCTCAACCATGTAATAGCTATGTCTTCCTGGTTAACTCAATTAAATTCTCCTGCCTCAGTTTCCTTTGAAATAATGGTAGTAGAACTAACTAAAAAACAGGTCTTTATTAGATGAGTTAAATGTGCAGCCCCATGGAGAGCCACAGTAAACTGTAGCTGTCAGTATTCATCTGAGAAACAATGTGCTTGAACAAACTAGCCCAAGTTTCTACATCCAGAAGTACAACAGACATTCAGTGTTTGCTGAGATTAGTGCAGGGTCCTGTGTCACAGGTTCTCTCTACGCTTTAGTTTGGCATTTTCATCTGGGATCTATTTCCATATTTGGCAGAATGTAGTTAGTGTCCTTGTTGAGTTGTTGAGAACAAGACCAAATAATACGTTAGTCTCAGTTTCAAACTTGACTGGAGTGCCTTCTTGACTGTGTACTTCTAGAATGCATTCTGAGTCTCCATTATGCCCGAAGAGGGCATAATCAGTGAGTAAATGAGTTATTTCAATTACCTACCAAGATTTTGAATCCTTTGAAGGGACTAGCCTAAACTTAACAATTTCACTAAATGTTTAATTCAAATTAGCAAATTGTTCTAAAAATAAATCCAGTCCCAGAGTTAAAAATGGTTTAGAAGGCCTTTGCTATGGAGAATTTATCCTTCTGCAAACAGATTCTTGTCAAAAAATTCGTTAGCTCTGTATGCAAGCTAACAGGCAACATAAACCTGCCCTCATCTCAACCTTGAGCAGCTCATGTTTACAGTCCTTTGTCCTGATGTGGTTCCTGGCTTTGAACATTTTCTTTGCTCAGTGCCTCCTAACATGTGCCTTTCTGTAAGAAACATTAAAAAAAAAAAAAAAAAAAAAAAAAAAAAGATATTGCCAAGACATCAAAGCAGTTTAGTGCTGGCAGTTCTTAACCATAGCGGGGGGCACTGGTGGAGAATCAATGACAAAAGAATGTTGCAGCCCTTTGGTGGATGATACTTGTGCAAGGATGGGTTCCTGATTCTAACCCAAAGAATGTGGTCAACACCATGTGTGTTGATTTGTCTGTTCTGTTATGTAAGCTGAGATCTCAGTTACCTTTCTCCAAGATAATGATGCTTACAAAATGTAACATCAAACTCAGCTGGGTTTGTTTTGTTTTCTTCTTATTTTTAGTGGTGTTCTTGCTTCCTGAGTCATCCTGACAGGTCTCTGTGGGATATGGAATCATTATCATTGTGGTTTTTAACTTTCCCTTCTGCCAGGAACAAAGCTGAGTTCCATTAGTGCCTCTTATCCCACACACTAACAGGTCTCTTCCATGTAAAGCCTAAAACAGTGAATCCCTTGTTCTTCAGCAATACTTTTTTTCAGGTACTCCTAATGGATGTGGGCAGAAAGTTCATTACCTGTCTTAAGAAAAAAAGTTGAGGCTGAAGAGATGGCTCAGTTGGTAAAGTTCTCACTGCACAAGCATGAAGATCTGAGTTCATTCCCTAGTACCCACATTTGTGGTTCTCCTGCTGGAAAGGAGAATTCACTTGACAGATCTCCAGCTCACTTGGTGAGTTCCAGTGAGAATCTTTATCTCCAAAGCCAAAGTAGACAGACGGCATACATAACCTTCACACACTCTTGGGCAACCTTATGAACACACATTCATTCACATTCACGTGAAGGTAAAGCAAAAGTCTGCTTACAGATATCAGGACATAGAGAGTAATCTGAAAAAGTCAGAGTCATGACAACCAAGTAGGGTACCAAAAAAGCAGGTGTAAACATATCAGGATATGTTGTGTTGGGTCTTTGGGATGGTGATTGCTAGACTTAGTATAACTTTCTCATTTCAGGGGATCTCTAGAATCTAAAATCCAAAATTAAAGCATTCTTTGGATAAGCTGATGACCAGTCAAATTTTTGGTTATGGCCATGGTTTACCTAAGTGCTAAACCAGTTATGCTTGGCATGTCTGATTGCCACACAACACCATGTAATTCAGGCACAGAAAAACATGTCTGCTAGTACTATCCTGTTCAAGTCTTACAGCAGCCTGGAGAAAGCTCAGAATATAGACTTGAGTACTAACAGGAAAGAGCAGCAACCCTCCTGACAGCAACAGAAGCGACCGACAACTTAGGAAAGTTCCGGTCCAAGTCCCAAGCACTGCAGCAAAGAGTGCTTCCTTTGCCGGCTTAGAGTCTGTGCATGTGGATCTGTTTGCAAGCTCAGTCCCCCAGAGAGAAAGTCTGAGCTGTCTTTGTGCTAAATTAAACATTGGTTTTCTCCTTGGGAACC
Source organism: Mastomys natalensis (assembly GCA_021653895.1). Taxonomy (NCBI): domain Eukaryota; kingdom Metazoa; phylum Chordata; class Mammalia; order Rodentia; family Muridae; genus Mastomys; species Mastomys natalensis. The sequence goes on from JAJTUV010000150.1 coordinate 727,495, forward strand.
TGATCTTCCATAGACCAGGCAACAATATCTTTCTGAGAGAGCCCAGCCAAGCATTTCCCGCAGGAACACACTGGCTGGGGAGCCTTTTCACTTGCTGTCTTCTTAGCTCCTGTGAGAGTGTGATGCAGGGGAGTTGTTTTGTCTAACCGGATCCAGAAGCCCTCAGAGCAAAGACTCACACTGTAATCCCTGGTATAAGGCTGTCGAATGCTGCTTAACATATAATAAATGAAAATGGCTAGAGAGGCAGCCAGATTATGTGGGATTACATGCTCACATGGAAGGGGTTTTCTTACCTCTCTCCCGTAAATCCTGCACTCACAACATGCAAGGGAGTGGATAACTAGCAGAAGCTATCTTCTTCTCTGCTTTATCCCATCTCCATCCTGCCTGTCCCCCCAGAGGGCTAGTTCATGTAACTCTAAAAATAGGCCACTAGTCTACAATTTATAGACCTGTATGAGCCTGCAGAGAGAAAACAGACCAAACTCTAGATGAAGAAATTAAAGCTCATTAAAACACAAAGCACACAAACAACAACACTAGAGCTAGAGGGGAACACAGAGCTTTTCAAATCTGTTTGAGGCTACACAAAGTGTCACAGCATGGAAAAGGTAACAGTAGAACATTGTTAAAAACATTAACATTCTGGTGTAGAGGGAGCATGGGACTGGAAATCTTTCTTTAGGGTGGTTTTTAAGTTCTCGTACAGTGCCCTTGGTCTCACATAGTCCTTTCCACTGGTGCTTTGCCATTCATAAAAAGAATGGTTGCTGTTTCCTCCTTCAACTTTATGTGACCTCATGACTTGCTTTAACCAACTCTAAGTAACAAGAATGACATCATGCTGTACCTGAGGATGTCCTTGAAGTCCTCTTGGATCCGAGACCCAAGAAGCTGGGCCTGCCTAGAGGCTGCATATCCACATGCAGAGAAAGCAAAGTGCCCCTCCTGCAAGGGCATCAGTGTCCTCAAGTGACCAAACCCCACTCCTCCACCTCAGCACAACCTGCTAGAAAACCACCCTACACAGCCTGCAAACCACCCTACTCAGTCCACAGAACTATGAGAAATTCCACTTGGCTACACAGAGTCACTAAGTTTGGGGTACCTTATAATATCACAGAGGTTGGCCCAATCAGGGCTGGAAACCAGTACAGGACAATGGCTGCTGGATTTATTCGTGTTTCTGAGGATGCCTTACTTTAAGATAATGCTACATCCCTCCAAAGGTTGTGGAGTTAAATTAGATAATACTTGAAACCAGGAAACAGGCAGGTGGTCAACACAGTGTCAAGCTCACGGCACAGGTATGCTTGCTTCACCTGTCCTTTGACACCCCACTTTCCTATCATGTGTACACAAACTCTCCCCAGCTAACTGTTCCTCAGAACATCATTTTTCCTCTTTCTGGGTGATAGCCTCTCATTCCTCCTAACTACCAGATTTCCAGCATTCTTGTTCTGCTCCAGGGGTCACATCTGCCTTCGGTAGTCTACTCTTAAAATAGAAAAGGGTTAACCTCATAAAGATGTCACTCCCTCTTACTGTTATGCTGCCCTTGGGAGACTCAGACAGCATAGCAAATATATACAGCCGATGTAATTGCGTTCGATCCTGGAGGTCACTGAGGACTTGGTGAGCTGGGACAGAATACAAGGAAGAAACAGATGCCATCTTTAAAAGCATTCTTCTCAATTTCCACTTGCTTTTCTGTGGGAAATTACCCTACTCTGTGTGCCTTATCTTAACTTTCACAATACAGGAATACACAAATGAAGGAATGGTTCGGTATTAGTCCCACATGCTGCCTGGATTAGTGATGCAGTAAGAGTCTAGCCTAGAAAGCAGGGATGCCAACTAGCAGTAAAACTTAAGACCTTCTTCACTTCATTGGTATTGACTTCTATCATTATTGCTATTATTATTATCACCATCATCGTTTTAAAACAATAAGAAGAACCTGGTGAGTGCCTTTGGTTACCACTGAGGCCTGTTTCAATGATACACTTTTGAATACTTCCTGTGTATATGGATTTTATTTCTTATACTTTAGTATTTTCGGAATTGTTTTTATTGAGGAACAATAAAAAAAGGAGTTAATAAAGATGGGTATCCTTTACTTTTTAAAAAAAAAAGATATTGGTAAAGAAAGTCCAAAGTAGCCTTGGTGTCAAGTTCCAACCATGTCAGAAGGGGCAGAGACCAGTAGTGTTCATTTCTTAGCACAGGGTTCTTAGTACAGGGTGATTAGTACAGAGTGCTTAGTACATGGTGATTAGTACAGAGTTTCTTAGGCAGGGCAGACAGCCTAAGAAACATGACTATGGTAGGAGTGCTTTGTTTAATTTGTTTGCAGCTGGAGTCCTGATTCCCCAACACCTACCAATGCCACTTACAGCATTTCTGTCGAGTAAAGAGGATTCCTGAGCTGAGTACCACCATGAGATGATAGCATGCGATGCAGAATATAAAATGAAATGTGGATCCTTCTCAGGAGCTGATGGGTGTTCAAGTGCACACAGCAGTCCCCCATCTGTTTGTCTCTCCCTCATAGACACACAACAATTGAGAAGTACAGATTGATGGATGGGATTCTAGCCTTGTCACCACTTCAACTTTAAAATATGTTTCCTCTTTAAAAGAGGACTATAAAAGACAGTCAGAGAAATTGGCTTGGGGGATGGGATTCAGCTCACTGCTATTTTTTTTTCCTTATCACTAAAACCCTAAGCAGAGAGCATAATCACCTATTTCCCCAGGGCAGCCCTAAGCCCTGAAACCTCGGCTCTGTTTAGGGATTTAATAGAACTGGAAAGAAGAAATAAGCAAGACGATTCCAAGATGAATTCTCAACACATAGTCCTCCCTCTCTCTAGAAGCAGCTAAGGCACAGGTCTTCAGCATCCTATGACTCTCAGCATCTTGGGGGTCTTTGGATCATATCTGAGGCTCCAGAACAGCTGGACGCTTTTTCTTAACAAAGCAAGATGTAACTGGCGTGAATCAAAGCCTCCTTTGGTGGATGTTGGTATAGTGCTCAGTGAAGGGCTTCATTGTCTGTTAGGTTGGAGTCACAGAGGTACTGACTCCCCCCCCCCCCGTTACTTCTAAATAGCTTGAATTTTCTTTTGTTAAGATTTTTAGATGAAAAAATCTTGGCGTTATGCTGTGCAATGTGACTTTACTTTCTTGGTGCCTAAAGCAAAGGATATTAAATTGCCTTTCTTCTGTCTTACCTTTGCTGAGAAAATGTATCCAAAAGTCCCCATCATGCCTGCATACACACACATAATACATAACACTCAACACACATACAATATACACACAACAACACACCCACACTGTACACACAACATACGCACAGAACACACACACACGTGCACATGCACACATACAACACACATCCAACACGCACATACAATGCACAGTATACACACACAGTATGCAGAATACACAGTTGCTCAGAATAATTGTTTTTAGCATATGACACAAGGTGACCATGAGAGTGATTTTCAGAGAAAATTAGAAACAAAGAAATCCATCAAAGAATATTTTAAAAATTCCTACAAAAGACAATACAAAACCAAAAAATCATGCTGACTTATAGAAACTAGGAACAATGTTAGAAAAGCTAGAGACAGAAACCTTCTAGGCTGGTCCAGGCTTCTACCACCGTGGTTCTCTTGGGTTAATCACCCATGTCCCCAACAACCCAGTTGGATCTGGCTCCTTAGTATTCGGCCTGCTGAATTATTCTTGTTGTACAGAAGTCAGTTCTAGTATCACTTCCTGGCCAGACCTCAATGACTGCTTAAAAGAGTAGGTGCATGGCTGGGCCTCCCTAATTCCTGCCTCCTTTAGCCTCTTAGAACTTTTATTTTCTTCATAACTTTTACCATGAAATTTATTTTATCATTATCTGAATTCCTAGTGTCTGGGTTTTTTCCTCTTTCCCCAGTGAAACTATAAACTCCATAAGACCAGGGGCCATGACAGTCTTGTTTACAATAATCATCCAAGGCCCTTAAAGTCCTGGAGCTATGCAGTAAATATCTGTTGAATCAATTGCCAGATTGTTGAATTTTAACCTATAGCTATCATACCTAGTTTTCAGAGATGGGAGAAGAAGAAAAGGAGAAGAGATTATGCCAAGGTCCTACATACTTAATTATGCATTTAACATAGATGTACCTAGGATAGAGGGTGGGAGAGGAGAGAGTATGTTAATGAGATTAAAAACAGGATCCCATTGAAAAATTCAGAGGGTAGATAATATCTTAAAAGTTTTCCCAGGTTCAGATTCTAGTCTTGTCTCTTATGAGAGGACAGTGTTGGTGTGAGGAAGAGGGAAAGGTGTAGGTGTTGAGTACTTATTATGTGCTGGGACCTTAGCCCAAACATCTCCTTGGACAGAGCTTATAGTTTAATATAAGGAAGGAACATGACAAACGTGACTGACAGTGCACAACACCTTGCTTAGTTGAAGACATTACTTGAAGACATATCTGGGTTAATTAAAAGAATGAAAATCTGAGAATTGCTCTGCAAAGTGAGAGCCACAAGAAAATGTCTGTACTCAGAGTTCTCAGAACCCCCTTTGCATCCTTTGGCACAGCAGCTCTGCCCATCAGTCTTCCTGGCTCAGCCCAAGTCCTGCTCTCACTAGATTGTGTGGAATGCTGATAATGAGGCTTTGGTGCCTTGGACATACTGCAGTCCTTCAATCACTGAGGGTCAAGAACTGTAGAGAGAATGCGTTCTGCTGGAGAATGGTAAACGCTGGGTAGAGTGCTGCTCGTTAGTCAGTGTTAAGGACCTGAGTTTGATCCTCAGCATTGATAAAGAACAGGAAGGAGTGATGGAAGAAGGAAAGGAAAAGGAAGGGAAGAGGAGGGAAGGGAATGAAGAAAAGGAGGGAAAGAGTGAAAAGAAGAAAAAAGAAAAATAGAATCAGAAAAGCAATGGTTAGAAAATTAGCACCAGGACCACTGGGGGATGGTGGCATAGCCAACTGTCAGGAAGCATGCAGAAGCACTGGCTGTAATAATAGCAATACCTAACATGGGTACCATCCACCTTTTCCTCATAGAAACCCGGTGTTATTGCTAAGCTGTCAGTACAGCTATTTGTACTCTACAAATGAGAAACAGGCTTGGAGAAGTTGAGGAACAATACTGCTAAATACCAGCTGTGCTTTGTATGGTTGGCAGGTCCACACATCGTCTCCACATGTTCTCTGCAGAGCTGACTTTATAGACAAGTGGGAAGGGCTTAGACCTGTTTGTGCTAAGTCTGCAAGCCTGCAGTCCACCACAGGACACACTGGCAGCAACCTCGAGGAAGCAGGGTTACAAATCCTTAACTGCATTTGCAGCTGGATTGGGCCAATGAAGGTCTCAAGCTTCACAAACTCACCCACACAAAACTCGAAGCCAATGACACTTCTAGAAGAAATGGCAGTCATGAGTGGAGTGTGGGTGTCAGACTCTCCAGCCACACCAAACTAGAATAAAGGAGCCTAGAAAGGGGTCTTTTTTTTCTTATTCTTACTTTTCTTTTTCTTATTTCAATCATTAACTTGTAAGAAAACAAGTCAAGCAAAACAATGGTTTAATTTATGAAACTAAACATTTAGCTGCAATGTTTCTTATGACTCCAAGAAGTCCAGTAGCAGGGTCATGAAGAAGGGCTTCAGAGTCCTGTGACGTAAAGACTCAAAGGAGATTCTCCATGGTTCTTCCTAGGAACCACAACTGGCCTTTAATCTTTTCTCCTTCCTGTTACTCATTCTTGAGTAATATCTTAGATGGGACTTAAAGGAAAGATCTGCTGCCCTTTGCTTAGCAGAGACTTTTGTAAGCAATCAGATCCAAGTGGAGAATACATTTCTTTAAGTTGAAGAATGTTTTATTTTACCAAAAGAAAGTGGTAAGGGATTATAATCAATGAGACTTTTGATGGAGAAAAAGATATGCTTTATCTTGATTAAAGTTCCACCACTGTGGTGTCAGATGTCTGGCATGTGTCATTCAATGAATGTTGATCAATAATGGCAAATACACAAACACAAACTTTTGTGTATGTGTGTGAATGCTTGCATATATGTGTATGTAGGTACATGTGTGTTCATATGTGTTGAGGCTGAAGGATGTCTCAGCTGCAGTTTCTCAGTGGTTATTCTTCTTGATATGTCTTGATATGTCACCAAGAATGCTAGGCTAGCTGGCCAGAGAGCCCCAGGAATCCTCCTGTGTCTATTTCCTCAGCAATAGAATTCCAAACACATGGTACCTACCCTAGCTTTTTGTATGTGGATTCTAGGGACTGAACTCAAGCCTTTATGGCTAACTAAGCCGACTCAGAAACCTCACAAGCATGCTCTTTGTCTGTTTGTTTGTTTTTTAGTCAGACTCTCATGGTATAGTCCTGGCTATCCTGGAACTCACTATGTAGACAGGGCTGGCCTCAAACTCACAGAGATTCACTTGCTTCTGCTTCCCAAGTACCGAGATTAAACCTGTGAGCCCCTACTCTTAGCTTTTACAAGAATGAAAATTTGATATCACAACCCCTTCTACCGTGTCCTATGCACAGAGTGAGAAATATTGTCCTTCTCCATGGCCTTTTGGTACAGCATGCTTTTTAAAAATCACATCATGTGTCTAATTTGTCAGGCACTATTCTAGATGTTTTTGAAGCATTGACTCATGTCCCTGTACTTAAACCATGACATTATTCCCATTTGACAGATAAGGAAATAAAGGTGAGGGCTGAGTAGTGATACAGTAAGAAATTGAACCGTTGCTAGCTGCTAGAGGCCTATTACTATTACCTCTAACCAGTGTCCCTTGCTGTGTGTAGAAGACACACAGGTATCCTCAGACTCCAGCTCACGTCTGATCCAGGTCTGAGCCTGGAAGCCAGTACAACCGAGTATTTGTAATCCAATGCTGATTAGACATGAAGAGTCATCTTAGCTGCAAATGCAGCACAGAAGGAATGCCTAAGGCTATAGATCACTCTTTGAGAGAGTTGCCAGTCTCCTGTTGTCTAAGCCTCAGAAAGTGCTGGAACATGTAGTTCGTGAGTGACAGATATGCTCTGGCTTGCATTCTGGGATAGGTTTCTACAGCCACCTGGAAGGCCTGTAGAGGATTCTGAAATAAACCGTGTGCTCACTGGGAAGGAGAACGATGCTGAGTCATTATCCACACTGGCCCCGTGGGCAAGGCTGGTCCCTGGGATAGACTCTTTATGCGCAGGAGCCAGACATGGGATATCTTCATTGTGCATTCCAGATGAAATGCTAATTCCTGTGGAGGGATGATTCCAGACCTGATTATGTTGTGAGAAGGCTACAGTCCATCTAGAAAAGCAAGTTTATGTTTAGAAATAAATGACCTTCACCTTATGGTCCTTACAGAGACTACAGCCTCTGTTCTGCAAGTGTGGTGTGGGCACTCTTCTTCCCCACCACTTGCAACCAGATCACTCTCTCTAAGTCCCTCCGTCACACATGAAAATCCTGCAGACACCATCTCCATTGTGTATATTCTGAAAGAATTGTTCTTTGGATGGGAGTGGCCACAGAAAGTGTGGAAATACCAAGTACGAAACCCAGAAAATAAGAATCATCCTTGGCGTTTTCTTTTGGGAATTAGACTTTGCTATAAGCTTCCATAACACTTCTCAGTAAATCTGTTGTTATGTCTAAGTCCTGCCCTCAGCTCAGGAATGGAGAGGGAAAGAATGCAGTTGCCCCAGCATTCTTGTCGGGAGCTCTTTCTGTGCTAATAGACAGGAGACTTAGCTTCTAGAGTTTTCAAGTTCCTCTGTCTAGAATGCACAGTCCTGTACTGTGGCTTACAAGCATGTTCAATGTGGGTCCGCTCCATGGCTTTGTCAGATTCCCAAAGTGCTCCAAGGCCTGAAAACCGGAAGTCAAGGCTTGGGGTGGGAGGAAGAAGAATCCTAGGAATTCTGGAGTAGTGAGATTGTTGTGGAGCAGCAAGCTCCAGGAGGGCTGTGAAGTTGATTACTAGTCTGCGTTCTGTTCACTCCAGTTTCAGGAATCTGAGCTGAAATCAAATGTACCTTGTTTTGTGCCTGGTTCCCTAACTAACCCTGGGCCTTCTTTATTTGTTGTGTTATCTATCTGAGTACCATTGCCCAGTTTCTAGAAAACTAGCTGTCCCTAGATCTGCTCTCTTCTGCAGGTTTCTTTCATTCTCATCTGCAGTTAAGAGCTCGGGCAACAGTTTCTTGTGCTTAGTTTCCAAGTGACCTCTCACATTTGCAGGCTTCCTGCCCTCTCACCTTGACCTCTGCATTTAAATAATGTCTTTCCTTGTCATTGTGAGGACCTTTTTAGTGAACATTTGAGGGCTGGCTTGCAGCTTTTTCCTGGGACATCGGCATAGGGACTGTTCTTATTAGCTGGGCACCCCAGGCTGCTGGAGTTCCTATCTTGGCAGTGGACCATCAAACACCCTATTTTTAAGAGTCTCTAGCTTAGTTGTAAACACGTGCTGTGACTGGGCTCTCTGTCTCTTTACTCATATTTACTGAAGTGGTTTAGCTGTTGAAAAGTTGTTATGATGAAAAAATTAAAAAATAAAGGCTTGGCCTCCAGGATTGTTATTTTCCACTTGTCTAACTCAAAAATGCATGGTCTCACAAAAAAAGAAAGAAGGAAGGAAAGACAGACAGATTGACGGACAGAGGGAAGGAAGGGAAGGAAGAAAGAAAGGAAGGAAGGAAGGAAGGAAGGAAGGAAGGAAGGAAGGAAGAAAGAAAGGAAGAAAGGAAGAAAGAAAGAAAGAAAGAAAGAGGAAAGGAAGGAATTGGTGTTTGGTTGCTTAATTTGATGGTCTAGTCGAATTGCTAATTTAAGGGGGGCAGGAATTAACCCACCGGGTCAGTTTACTCTGACAAACGCCAATCAAACATGCATGGGGGAGGGTGTGGTGTGTGCTGCACATGTTTAAATGATTGGACCTACTCAAAAAAGTCAATCTGGTTGGCTTTATAAACTGTTTATGCTCTTAAGATCATGTGTATTTATAATAAAAGACATTCTATAGATGTATTTAATCTCTAAAGACTTTTCTTGTTGCATCAGGAGATTTAACCACGATCCCAAACTCTCATCATTCCATCCATGTACATTGGTGGACTGTTGACATCTGAGTCCCTCACAGAATAATACACAGGAATTTGGTGAAGGAAAGACTATTGCACTACTTTGATCCCTTTAAGAAATGGAGGGTAACCGAACATATCTTAATCTTTTGAGGAGATTATGACTTATGGCTTAGAGCAGGAGATTCAGGAATTTAAATGTTAAGAGGTTAGATTCTGGCTTTTTTTCCTCTTGTGATTTAAGATTCTGAGTGCAGTGTCAGGCAAATTCCTGTACTCCTGTACAGGAGGAACACCAGCTTTCCTCAGGGTTACTTTTCATGAAAGCTGGCTAATTAGAGGAGGACTCCTACCCTCAGAGGTTGTATATGCTCATGTATAAGGTCACTGTGTTTTTGCTGGGGTCATGACTCCCCACCATGGGCAGCCACTTACTGAGCAGGTAGGTTGGCCTGGAAGCCATCAAGCAGAGGGACAAGTGTATCTCTTCTGTTTGGATCTCTTTGGAACACTCATCGCATCAGTGTTTATTTTACCCCTCCAGTAAAATGATGCTTTCTTCCTTACATCACTGGAAGAGAAGCCTGAACACAGGACAGCAAGTGGTTCTCACGTATTCTGTCTCCCAGATGGCTGTGCTCTGAATATGTTTGCTTTACAGTGGTTGTTTTGTAATGCAAGCTCTACTGCCGTGCTTCCTGACCTGGCTTTTAAATCTCCCTCCTTCTTAAATGCTTCCAAAGATAAGAACATTCTACTTGGTGCAGGCATTTGGTTAGGTTTCCAGGAAGAAGAAATCCAGATATGTGAAACTGGGTGAGAAGTCTAGGAGGGTAAAGTGCTTGCCATGCAATCACAAAAACCCTAATTTGGAATTCCTAGAACCCAGGTAAAGACAGATGCAGCAACTCGAATCCATAATCCCAGTTCCAGCATCCTTTCAATGTGATGGGAGGTGAAGACAGGATGTCTTGGAAGTTTCTGAGCCAGCCCACACCACACTTACAAGAACATGTACAAGCACACCCACGCACAGCACACACACACACACACACACACACACACTGTTCCTCCCTCCCTCCCTCCTTCCTATCCTGTCCCTCTTCTAATTGAAGTATTAATGAATTGAAGACCATCCCAGAAGGTGGATAAGAAAAGGGGAGTAACACAGTTAAGCCCCAGATGGGAGCAGTCTATTTTGCTCATAAGTGCTATCTGCTTATGCAGATGATGGACTGTTCTATGAGAAGTCTTTCCTAGAAACAACCGTGTGCTTCTTCCTGGAGCTGTCATGAGCACTCACCAAAGGAATGCTAGGATTGACTAGAACGGTACTCTTGTGGATTCTGGACAAAGTTACTTTGGAGCTGAGGTAGCACATAAAAACATTTTTCTTAGCCTTCTAATGTGCTACCACACCATTAACTGTGCTCCATCATTAGCTATGCTATGAGGCATTAAATGGCATGAGGCATAAATCAACTAATAAAGCAAGGAACTCGTTTCACTTCATTCTATTTCCCTCTTTGTCAAAGTGCAAGTATTTATCTTTAAAAATATGTTTTATTAATTCATTGAGAATTGAATACAATAGTTTTCATCACAATGAACCCCAACGCCTCCCCTTAATTCCTTCCACATCTAGCTAAGTCATTCAGCACTCTAGCTTGGAGCACAGAGGGTTCCTGAGCCCCTACATCTAACTGAGAAGCTGTGGACAGTTAATGGCTTCTACATCAATGGTTCTCAACCTGTGGGTCAGGCCCCCATTGAATGTTGAATGACTCTTTAATAGGAGTCACCTCAGACCGCCAGAAAACACAAATATTTATACCATGATTCATAACAGTAACAGAATTATAGTTATAAAGTAGCAATGAAAATAATGTTATAGTTGGGAGTCACCACACTATGAGGAACTATACTAAAGGATCACAACATTAGGAAGGTTGAAAACCACTGCTCTAAAGGATGGAGAGTTGATTTCCTCTAAGGGAGTGGCTCTTGGTAGGTTGACCATGCTCCAGTGGGTGGCCCCACATTCCCAGGAGCATATGGACAGCACAACTTGCAATCAAGATAGGAGAATTCATGTGGGCAATTAATCAAAAATAAGAAGAGGACCCAAAGTATTTCATAGACATAACCTAACCCACAAAGCACCTGTGATATCCAGGTAGTCTTACCTGGTTTACAGAGCTCTGCTCTCTTTGCCAGTCATGAGGAGGTTGCTGCAATTTCTTCAGGATTAACTAGCATTTCCCATTAAACACTGCTCCTTGCATGGTGACTACTTCTTGATATTGTTTCTCTCCCTCCTTACCTCTACTTCCTTCTCTTTCTTTTTTTGGTATCACTTTATGTATTTTACCTATTTTGAACATCTCAAGTAATTTCTTCTGAGGGCTAGACTTCTGTGTATGGAATCTGGTTTGCCCATGGTCTTCATCATACTTATATCAATACAAAAAGTATCTAGTTATTTTGTTTGGGAGCATGGTATTTCCTTGACTATAGTGCTTGAGTTCTAAACACTTAAAGTAGAGTCAGAATCAATTGTCACTAGGAAAACTTTTTCCTAGAAGGATAGAATGTCTTTTCTCCTTTGGGAGTGAGTGGGAGGGCACCCATTGCACACACTTTGTGTTGTCATAGATTTGACCATCTGTAGCTGCTACCCATGGGCATGATTGCTCACAAGTAGCAAAGAAGTAGATGCCATGTCAGGCTATAAAACATGTTAGGTGTTTCAAAAAGGAAGAAGGTATAAAGTTGAGCTCTTAAAATACTCTGACACCAAGATCTGTTGTTGTTCAAAAGTCAAATTCCAGCTGACACATTAACAGAATTTGTTAACTGTGTCTCATTCAATAGACATACTTTGGTACCAATTTCTGAGGCTCATGAATGAGGAGGCTTATTGGTCAGCTGCAACTAGATCATGGGTTCGACAGCCTTTCTAGGCAGCACTCAGCTTGACTGGATGGAGAATCAGATTTGAACTTCACCTACATAGTTGTGGGCAGGAGATCTTTGTTTCTTAGGAGATTCTAGCCATAATCCTCCCTTCCTTCACTGGCCTCTTTCTCTAGTCCTTAAGTCTCAATGTGCTTCGAAACCTACCTGCTGGCTTCTGACTGGAATTTATGTTGTGTACATTGCTAATAAGGCTCCAGGTGGGGTGGGAGCAGGTGCAAAGGACTCTGGAGAAGAAAAGACACATACTAGTCAGGGATGTCTGTCTCTTTTGTCAGGTTTTTAGATTGGAAGCCAGAACGTCTTCACTTCCTCAGGGCAGCACCTTGCCTTCCGAGCCTGAGTAGCCTCCATCTCTGTACTAAACTCTTGTCATTTTTTTTTTGGAATGACACATTGAAGGAATTGTCGTGAGTAGAGGGACTTAAAAACTTCCAACCTCAGAAATGAGTGTTAACAGTCCAGCAGGCCAGGATCTTTCAGTGGGAGTATGGCGTGATATTTGAAGACACCTGATGTTTGGAAGCTCCGTGCATTTCACACACACACTTATTTCACCAGCCACTGTAGGGCAGGAAATGTATACATTAGAAACCTACAATCCCTTGAGTCATCTAAAGATTTGAACAAATGAAACAGATTTCCAGTGGACTCCAGCTTGGTTTAAAATGATGGCCTTTCTAAAATATGACCAGAAGGGCTAGCAGGGGAACAGATGTTTTAGAGTCAGGCTAACAGGGCATTAGTTGGTTGCCCTGTGAGACTGTAAAACATGGGACAATACATTTCAAAACAACACCCTAGGAAATACTGCTTTTTTATTTTATGCTTTTCAAATTTTCTAAATTAATCAGGTCAGAATATGGATTTTTGTTAAATTGGGAAAATATCTTTATAGTTTCCATGTCTGTAGTTCATCAGCCTTTACTGAGCATGCTATATGTGAGAAATGTGCTTAATAGTCTGGGTCCCCTTCAGAGAATCGGGGGTCAGAAGCTCTGGAGTGGTACCCTGATAGCAGATTCTTTCCTTATTCAAATTTGGAGACAGGGGTTGTGAGGAAACTCTCAGACTTGGAAGGTTTGTCAGTCACTTTGGCTTCATCATTTTAGGTATCTGTAGAGGAACTTTAGCTTTGAAAGCACCACACTGTGGATGTCATGAAGCCATCTGTTCTTCTAGGTGATTTCCCCATGCTTTGTGAAGCACCAAAGTAAGATTAGGCAAGGTTCAGGCCTCATTCTGTGGAAACCCCGTCAGCTTCTTGTGTGACATGAATGGAACAATTTACTAGTTTCCCAGGCATCATTTCAAAATGCATGCAGGGACAGGGCACCTGGGAATATCTGTGGAATGCAGGCCTGAAGCTGAAGGACAAGTAAAACCAGAGGAGGGTTTGGGCAGATAAGAATACCAAGGTCCTGAGCACTTAACTCTTAAGTCCATCAGGTGTGGCCTTCTCAATGCCTTCTGTTTGGGACCATTGTCTCAGCTCCATGTTTAAGCTGTGGCTTGAAGGCTTTGGTGACCATCTTGATCTATTGAAATCCCTTCCCAGCTCCCTGGCTGTGTGTATTGTATCCATCTCCCTTCTGGTACCTTCCTAGAATATCAGCACCAGTTGCCTTCTTAGATATAACTGTGCTCACCACATCTCTCCAGAGAACCATCATAACATCCTAGTGTCTCACTTACAATGAACATGACACCCTACCAAGCCAGTAAGGCCTGTGAGTACCAGACTCTGTCTCCTTTAGGAGGATAGGATGGGGTTCTGGGATTTGAACCTAGTACCACAATGCTAAGCACACATACTAAGCAAGCATCCTATCACTGAGCTCTGTCCCCAGGCCATTTGTTAGACTTTTTCATTTGAGACAGGGTCTCACTGAGTTGCTTGGGCTTCTATGCCTTTGCTTTGTATCCCAGACAGGCCTTGAACTTGTGATCCTCCTGCTTCCAGCTCCCTGGTAGATTGGATTTAGGTGTACACCTCTGGGCCTGGCTCTGCTTCCTGCTTCCTTCACACTCCCACATTCTCAGTGTCTATTGGCTGCTAGTCTCAAATGGGTCATGTAACTCTCAAGTGACTCAGGATATTTCTTTGCATAGATCCCTTTACTGTGCAGTTTCTCCCACACACCACACACACCACACATACTACATGACTAGCTGCCACATACTGTCAGATGTGTCAGCTCAAAAAAAAGCCCCAGCCCCTAAACATCCCCTCTGTAGGGTTTCCCTTCTGTCTCTTGGTCTTTCCCCTACCACACCTTTTTTTTTTTTTTTTTTAAATCTTGGCACTAAACTTTCATTGCCTATGTCCCTATTTTGGTGGTGTTCTCTTCAGCACATAAACTCTACCCTGTGAACTCCACCTATGTGCCTAGGGTACACACAGAGTTTTGAATGTATCGGTTGCTTATGAGACTGCAGGAACACTCCGGCTTGCTCTATTCTGGAAGGACCAACAGGATTCTGATTTCTGAAATAAATTAATCTTTCTGCAATGTTCAATAGAATACACACTGCCCTACTTGTCCAAACCATAAGTCAAAGACCAAGATGTCCCTTCATTTTAGTCTGTTCTTTTCCGAAGAGCTAAAGGAGGATGTGTGGTCTGAGTGATACAGACCTTGTCCCTGGAATAGGAAAGCTGCACAATGTAGTCTGTTTCTTCTGGCTACCTTCACAACTGAGATCCACCCAATGGCCAGAGAAGAAATCAAATGTGAAGTTGGGCTGTATGAAACGGAAGCTTACAGAAAGAAGAGTTGCTCACAGCCTTCCTTCCTGCCCAGGGACTGAGGACTAACTGGGTAGACCTACTCAGACTGGACTCAGAGTCAAATGACCACAAGGACAGACCAGATTGTCCTCTCCTCTGCTGAGCCTTATTGAGGACAGGGAGGAGGAAACTGCACCACGCCGACCAACGAGACTGGGAGATTGAAAGCTTCAGGAGGTCAAACCAAGTGCCTTAGAGTCTCTGAGGCCAACAAGACCAAAGCATTAAAGAGTCTATGAGCAGGTCTAGGATCCCAGGACACAAGGACTAATTAAATTTAAAATCTGAAGAAAGATAGCAGTAAGATAAATGCAGCAAACACATGGGAAATCCAATCCCAAGAGAGAGTGAAAATATGTGTAAAATGAATTAGGGAAAATAGGAATGTGTTTTATAGGCCATACAGATTGCTTAGGGATTCTTGGAGGCACCATTTCCAGTCTTCGAGGTTAACAAGAACAACTGGCCCCCCCATCCCTCATCTCTTCCCCCATTTCTTTTTCTTCCTCTGAATAAATACTACTATGTCCACACATCTTACCATGAGTGTCACGGCAGGTCAGACATACCAGCACTCACTGGGTATGAAATCTGTCTGACTGAGAACCTCTTCATTAGTACACTGTCCAGAACTAAAGAAAGCAGTCCCGACAGATGACCTTTAATTAGGGAGCCCACTGTATGGGTCTCAGAAGCATCCTTAGTACCTACAGTAACCTCAACTTTTACAGTCAACACCTGTTGCTTTGTTTGACTTACTAAAGTGTGGGTGTAGAATGCACTTCCTTTCTGGCTGCTGTGACACGGAGTGGCTTTGTAAGTCCTCTAGCTGGTAGTCAGGACTAAGGTGGGGGGGGACCCAGATGGAACATGGTCTTCCCTGCCACTCCCATGGCAACTGAGCCTATGGGTTCAATGAAGACAAAGCTGATTTTTCTACACCAAATATTTATTTTGGTCTGAGTATAAAACTGGACTAAGTTATCTTCTAAGCTGAAAATGGAATAGTGGTTGGACTCAGCAGGAATGAGAAGGCACCTTGGAAAGGGGAGGCCGGAAGAGTTGAACTACTCTGGCCCTGGCCCTGTTCAACTGTGTTTCAGGTTATCCTAGAAGGAATTGAAACAAAGAGAAGGAGGTGGCAATGCCACTGTGTAAAACGCCTATTGTAGCTCTTAAACGCAGAGCTGGTCACCAACCCACAGGAAGGATGTTGTTATTGTCTGGGAGTGGGTGAGGCCTGCTGAAAAAAATCTGTGGTATGAGGAAATGTTAAACAAGTTTGTCTTGTTCTTATTAGGAGAGAGGGGATATTGAGCTGACTTAAAATACAGCCAAACCACCACAGAGAGCTGAATGTATTGTCCAGAAGGTCCTTAGTGGCACTGCGTAGAAGGCGGCAGATTTATAAACAGCAGCTGCAGGGCTCAGCTGTGGGGAGCAGGCTAAGAGGCCACCTTTGACTCCTGCCTCTTTTTCATACGAATTTTCCATCTTTAAGTCTTATCACTGGGGTTAAGTTTAAGCAAGATCTCAGTACAACTAGCCTTGGGAGACCTGAGAAAATTCCCCTTGCTATAGTCAATTCACCTGAGATGTTTCCTTTTTCTTTATTTACACAATAATTGACTAAGTAATGCTATTATAACATGCTAGCAGTACTGGAGAGTGAACACAGGGCCCGTGTACACACTGCCCATGCCTTCTACCTCTAAACACATCCTCAGCCCCCTCTTTCTTTTTTCATAGTCCTGTGTCTCCCAAGGGATTCAACAAATAAAATTTTAAAATAGAAATACTGGGGCCATGGAGGTGGCTCAGCCAGCAAAGAACTCACTGTGCATGCATAGGGATCTGAGTTCAACCCCTGGCATCTGCACCTAAAGCCAGGGATGGCAGTGTGCACCTAATCTCGGCCCTGGGAAGAAGGAGGCAGAGGACCCTAGGAGTTCACTAGCCACACAGCCTGGCTAACTAGGAAGTTGCAAGTTTACTGAGAGATCTTGCCTCAAAAATAAGATGAAGAATGAAGAAGCGCCTGAAACTCAGCTCCAACTGCCACACATCACTGCAAATATACACAAGCATACCCCCACAGCAACATGAGCATACACACACGAGGATACTACCATAGCAACACACACTTACACACAAGCATACACCCACAGCAACACTCGATCACACACACAAGCATACCCCCACAGCAACACATATTTACAAACACAAAGAAACGGAGATTTTTATGTGGAGGCCTTCACCTGAAAGGGAAAATGTATTGATGTAGTGGGTGAAGCAGTGGTTCTTAATGTTCCAGGGAAACTTGGCATTATAGGTAACTCACTAGAACACCCATTACTGTCCCCTCTATGCTATGCTCAGGGTGAGGAGCTGGGATTTTCATTTTTAACAGTTTCTCAGGGTGGGTATTGATGTTAGGGACCTTTGGAGTTTTACTATTTCCATTTTGACCCCATATCTGTAATTTGGTAGTTAGCAATCACGATTTTACAAGACATCTGTACTCTAGCCTCAGTCACACACAGAACAGAATAATGGTGATTTGACGGGTGATGGATGTGAGACGGAGCTGATGTCCACAGAAGTATCTAGTGTAATGCTACTTTATCTAAGCAACTCAGTTTCTTAACTACAAATTATTATCCTTTCGTCCTGTGGTGTTCTGTGCCTACACAGTGAAGTATAAGTTTTAGATGTTTTCTTGAAGAAGGGAAAATCCATGGAGTGCTATAATATTGTACAACCTCATAACCTAGTTCATATTCTAATACAGTTATGGTATTGATTTCTGGATCATAGCACAATATCTGAACAGTTGAAAGTAGTTTCTGACGAAAAACCTCTTTAGTGCTAAATTTTGCAACAGATAAAAACAGATAACATGATCAGAGCTTAATGGTGATAACAATTGTGCAGCTGTGTGAATGTCCTTAATGCGCAGACTTGTACATTTAAAAAATGGTTAAATAGTAAGTGTCATATTCTGTCTGTTCTGTCTTAAACTTAAAAGTAGCATGGACCCAAACATTACATTCTGCCTCCCCTGTAGTGGTCTCCTATAGTGACTTCGTCTTAGCACAGAGCTTTGCAACTGTTGTTCAATTATCTACTTAGTTTGAAAGGGCAGCCTATGGAAACACCTGACATAGTTATATAGGTACTGAGTGCTGTGGGCTCCACATTGCAACACGAATGTGTTATAGAGATGAGCCTGGTGGTATTTCAACTAAGCTGAATGAGAGTTCACTTATACACAAAAGCCCAATCTTTTGGATTCTTGTCGGGTGATTGAACAAGAGAATGTCCCTATGCGCTTTACTTGATGGTAAATCCAAATCCAAGCAAGTTGGGTTCCAAGGCTTGTAAGTCTGTAAGTAAGTAAGACCCACCCGTTCCTTACCACCGTTCTACAAGTAAGGCTGTGAAGACCTTCCACATGCAATTTGGAAAAATCCACACACGTCACAGCTGAGCGAGAATCTCAGATAGACACTGAGTTGTCTAGCCATGTTCCCCAACCCTTGCTACCCCTGATACCTTCTCCAACAGGGAGATGCTTCAGGTTATGCTTGAGAGAATGATGTTCAAGGTTAGAGATAATCTGTCAGTCACATTTAAGTCTCGTGGAAACTTTACATTGACACCTTAGATAATCCCATTACTTCATGGTACAACAAAAAAATTATAGTAAATTGTGTGTGTGTGTGTGTGTGTGTGTGTTTTCCTCTAGTTCAGCTTCTTGCTTTGTTTTTGTGATTCTAGGACAGGCTGTGATAGACTTCCATTATTTCTTAGAACATGTAGATATAGTGAGACAGAAAGGAATTATTAAAAGCCACCAGATCCAGGATTTGAGTGTTTGCCTGCCTTTTAGCATGAACTCTTGGACAAAACTGTGTTTTGAGCTACAGTGTCCTTGTGTATAAATGGGATGATACATGAAGTAGTGTTTGGGGCTGAGTGAGATGACTCCTATAAAGTATTTAACTTAGTGCTTGGAGATAGCAGAAGTCTTTAAGTGTTAGCCATTAGATTGGCCCATGTTTCTTGGCATGTTTATTGCTACTGTACTATTATATCCTGTTAATGTATGCCTCTCCATCTACATAAATGATATTATAAAACTATATTTTGTAAGGCTCAAGAATTTGCAAAGCAAGTTACAGCTTACAGCTTGCTTATTTGATTGCTGTAACAACCATGGGCAATCATACACTAGAGATAGCTTCTTTACACAAAAGTAAGCCACCTCAGAGAGCTGCAGCTATTAGGTTGACATTGACTTGGACAGAGCAAAAGGCCACACTGATGGATCCTTTAGTCCGTGTTTTCTTGTTAGAACATCTCTCTATGTAGCCCCAAAGGGCCTTGAACATATAATTCTCTTGTTTCAGCCTTCTAAGGGCTAGTCTTCCCATCCTGAGCCTCCAGACATGACCCTTCCCAGTATTTTCATAGCATATAAGATAGTGTGTTACAAAAGCTACAGGGGTAACCATATTGCCAACCAAAGAACTAGGAAGGACAGAGTTACATGCTTCTTACTTTAATAATTTGTTTATCGGAAAGGCTATCTACGAATATGTGCTTGGTTAACAGGATTACAATGACTTTTTTCCTTCAGTACTGAACGTCCCTCATGTAGGGCACTGTGGCTGCCTGAATGATGGTTTTGGGATTCCATGTGTTCTGGCAGTTTCAGGTCACATTGGGTGAGATTTGACATGCACTAATCATGCCCAAGGTAATAAAGTTACAAAATGGGGTCACCATGGCACTGTCTTGTGAATATTAATCTCAAAGGTTATATTCATATATTTATCTCTTCTAAGTAGCTGATTTTACATTCTGATTTTTAGATTACTTAGTAAAACTTTAATTTTTGAGACAATATGAATTGGTGCTATTTTTCAGAGTAGAATTTTCTTTCAGATGTAATCATAGCATAAACTGAGCCATTGATGTGCCTTCTGGGATCTGAATATGACAATAAATAATCTTGATTTTTTTCCTCATACATTTTTGGAAACTTAAAGAGTCTTGCACATTATCTACATGGAAGATGGAATATCAAAATTGCTACAAACGTGAGCATTAGAACGCAGAGTGTCAGGCTTAGGGAGATTCGTTCAGTTCCCAGCACCCACATGTTGGCTCACAATGCCCTCTCTGGCCTCCTTGGGTACCAGGCATACATGTGGTACACATACATACATGCAGAGCACTTTATATGCATAAAATAAAAATAGACAACTCTTTAAGAATCTAAGATTCACTGTGAATTGAACAATGGGGGAAATAATTTCTTCCTAAGGCTCAACTTCTCTTTCCATTAAACAATGTATAGTAGGACCTGCCTTCCAGCAGTGTTGCTGGGAAGATTCTGTGGGAAGGTAGAGATGGTACCTAGTAATGTAAGATATCACCATCATCACTACACCATCATCATCTTCCATGATAGATTTCAAGGTCTTAAAACTGGACTAGATACCACTGTCTCTGCAAATGCCTTGGTTATGGGTAAGACTGAATAAATAGAGTTGTGGGCAAAATAGTATCTGGTAAACTAAATGCATGTGATTATTGGAGTCTTTTTATGAAATCACATCTGTGGGGTTAAACTGGGAGTGATTCTGGAGCCCTGGCCTCAGAGTGTGACTGCATTATCAAGTACTAAAATCCAGAGGCCTTCTGGATCTCAACATCAGACAGGATTGAATTACTCATCTTGGTGGGAGTCATTTGCTCCAAAATGCCGAAAACGTTTGTCCAGAACTTTCAGGACTTTGCCAGGAGACACTACTAAGGACACTTGGTTCTTTTTCTTTTTCTCTTTTTAGCTCTGTTTTGATGAATTTCGCCAATAATTTTTATTTTACTTTATTCAGTGAATTATCTTGTTTGCTTATGTTGTGCTATCTTTTAAGAATTATTTTTTAATTTTTTTGTGTGTGTAGCATTCGCTGTCTTCGACTAGCTCCTTAGACCAGACTGACCTCAATCTCAGAGATACGCCTGTCTCTGCCTCCCAAATGCTGGGATTAAAGGCGTGCACCACCACTCTCTAGCCTTTATCAGAATTTTAAAGAGTTCTCTTTCACATGGTTTTCTGTCTAGGCTATTACTTTTTGGGGGGAATAAGAGTGGTGGTGTAATTATTTGTATGTGTATGTATGGAGGTGTGTGCCTATGAGTGTGGGTACCTGTGGAAGCCAGAAGAGGCCATTGGATGGCCGGAGCTAGAGTTCTAAGTGGTTGTTAGCCATCTGGCATGAGTACTGGCAACCAAAATCTGGTCTTCTGTAAGGGCAGCAGGCACTCTTAACTTCTGAGCCATCTCTTCTGCCACTGTTCTAGCATCTTTATATTTAGACAGAAGTACACATAGCAGAAGCATACATCATATATGTACTTCACTGAACTGTGCACAAATGAGAATCTTTCATCTACTGTTTGCTCAATGTTTAGTATGTGTAAGTCAACACATTACTGATGTGATCCCTGACTTTAAAGATTTTAAGTTCTATTAAGGATGTGGAGGAAACAGGAGCAAACGTACCTTAAAAATAAACCAAAATAACACAGCACAAGGCTTCCCCTACAAAGACTACTTTCTTTAGACTTTGAGCTGAATCAAGTGACTAGGTATTATTCATGGAAAAGGTTTGGGGAAGTGGCTTCTGAGAACATCAAACATTTCTCATACCTCTGTTCATTAATTTAGCATTTTATGTCTAAAGTAAATTTCTTACTGTTAAAGTCACAGCATAACTGTATTGATTATTTAGGGAAATGATTGGATCATAGAGTACAGTCCACGATGAAGGTGAAGCACTGATGCTAGAACTTAGAATAATATCATAATAGGGAGCAGAGGAAGCCTAAGTGAGTGTGCTGTTGATGTGCTCATGCCACGTCAAGGACCCAAAATGGCAAAGCCTTTCCCATGTGAGGCTCAGAGAAACAGCAAAGGCGTCCTCTGGTCCATGTGCAGATGATGATGGAGTATAGAAAATGTTCACCATATCTTTCTCTCCCAGGAATGTTCCCCTGTAGAGATGCTCCTACTGATTAGCTAATCCATCTCTTTGTTCTGCTGTATAACCCTGCCTCTGTGTTTATCTGTCTGTAATAGCCCTGCCCCCATGTTTATGTGTATGTAATAACCCTGCCTCCATGTTTATGTGTATGTAATAACGCTTCCTCTATTATCAGCTGTATGCAATAACTTTGACTCACTGTTCAACTGTATAAAACAAACACAATGAGCTTTTTAGAGAGAAAGGACTGCAGTTTCCCTATCAGAGAATCCAGTTGCTCAAACCATAGCTATTTCTGTGTATCTATATATTTGTCTTCTGTCAGTTCTCCTGCCACCCCAGTTAGGTCCAAGTCCCTGGAGCCTTGCAAAGATATAACACACAATAATTTAAATTGTCACTAGAACAGACCTTGATGGTTAGTATTTAAATACACACAGTCTTGAATGACACACCAATTGCTCACATGTGTGTTTAAAAGGCTTTCATTCCATTTCAGAATTCTGACATTGCTTAGCAAACCCCTGGATTCTACTCCCCTCCTGGTTTAAGATATCATTGAAATATCTTGTATAATTACTTCCCATCTTTCATTAGTATTCTATACTATTTTTTTTTATATCCAGTAACTCCCTCTCTTCAAATGACATGTCAACAAAGTTGAGTTTAGCTCCAATGTTGTGTGATCCTACATTTTTCTAGAGCACTGAATAAATTCTGAGTCTACAATTGCAAAGAAGCCAGCATCTTCTATAATGGTATGTAGAGTTTTGTCACAATTCCAGAGAGGAAACAAACAACACTTAAAATCACTGGAAATGTGACCTTATGCCCACCCATAAATCCTACCTACCTATGAGTCGCAGTCCATTTATTTCCCCATGCTTCATAGATAATGGTAATGAATGGACAGAAATCAGTTTACTGTAAGAGATTAGCATTGTGGGGGATTTGAGGGAAACAGACACTCGAGGTCACCAGTCAAATCTAAAAGGAGGGTATTAAAAAAAAAAAGATTTCATTTTAAAGGAGATGCCACCTAGCCTGCTGCTGAGGAACCTTGCCCCAGAGCAGACCCACTGTTCTTGTTGGAGAACACAGCTGGCTGAAAGCAGTTCCAACTCTGCAGACTCAGGCATGTACGGGAGCTGCAGCTTTAAGATGGCTTGCTCTCCCTCAGGCTGTGCAGACCCCTGGGCTGGCTGTGAATGGGAGTTTTGTATGAAGGTTGTGGCTGAGCCAGGGCCACTTGGTAATCAGGGCAGCGAGGCCCATTAATCCCTAGGAATATACTTTACATAGAGCTCCTCGCTCTTCTTTCAAAGTGGAAGTATAAGGAAAACTCTCCAAGCTTATCCTGCTTTGATCTCACTTTATGTTCAGTGCTGAGAGCCAGGGGATCCACATCACTCTCTCCTTTCATATATGGTAATTAGCCCTGTTCTCCGGGAGGGCGGCTGCAGTGATATCCTGCACTGCTGGGAAGGGGGAGCAGGAGTGGGGATCAGAGCAATTGTTTGCTGTGTTGGTGACTGTGATGTTGCCATGGGAAAGCTCAGGACTTCAGGAGAGTTCGTGTTTTGTTGGGCGACATGCCAAGCTTCTGTGACTTATTACAGCACCATGAGTGAGCTGAGGGAGTGTACAGAACAGCATCCTATGTAGTCACAAAGGGCAGGATGGCTCTCATCACAGGACCCTAAGAAGAATGGGTGTTTGCTTTATTTAGGCTCAGGAGTTATCGACAGATCCAGCATTTCGGTAATCTATGGGTTTAGTCCTTAGTTTTGGAGGAGAACGAAGTCAATTCCTCATGCTCACACCCACTCAGAAGCAAAACTATGTACATATAAAGAACTCTGGTAAAGAATGCCATGCTGTCAGATAACTACTCCACCCATAATTGCTGCCTGATCTCCATCCAGACTCAGGAAAAGCACACGTTCACAGTATCAACTGCTTTAGTGGGAAAAAATTAATTTGATTGAGATGGTTTCTTTCAAATAGAGTCTCTACACTGACTCTCTTGGACCTCTGCTGATCCAGGATAGTTGGACATCTAAACTGCAGCTTTAACCCAGAACTTGTTCTAGCCTGGATGATCAACCATACTGAAAGCGAAAGTGTTTTTTTTTTTTTTTTTTTTTTTTCATGTAAAAATTTAATATCTAAATTTACATAGAAGAAAATTTTGGAGCTTTGTAAACTATGTTGCTTTTTCAGATAATAAAGTCCTCCTCTTAGCAGTAGTCTGCTCAGCCTTCAGGTCCAGATCAGGCTTCGTTGTATTCTGGGCCTGTAGACATTGCCTAGAAGTTCTCTTGGAGCCCAGTCTTTTTAAAAGTTCTCATCCATTCCAGAGAACTCTTGGAAAAAGAGAGAAGTTCACAGTTTTCATTTTTAGCCTCAAACAGATATCAACATATTAACCCTTCCCCTTCAACACTGGGCCAAGGAGTACAGGTCCAGTGAAAGATTCAGGAAAGGGCTCCATTTTTTCTGGTATATATTTAAGTGACAAACTTACAGGACCTGAGTACACATAAGGAGAGGCATGTTCAATGTGCTAAAATACTGGGGCAAGCTTTCCACAGGACCCATAAGGTTCATTTTGCAGGAACAGCTCCTTTACTCCTTGGGTTCGCCTTCCACAGTGTTTGTTGCTTTGTCGGTTCATTTGGTTGCCAGGTTGACTATTTACTTTCACCCAGTTTGACCTATGAGGGACAGATTTTGCTTAGCGACAGATGTTTTCATCTCCCTTAACTTTCAGGGACTGGACTTCCAAGTTCTGGTAACATTCAGAAGAGTTAATCACGAAAGTTGTGGAAACTTTTCCTAACAGGCAAAATGTCCCGTTTGTAGACTAGGAGACTGGCTAGCAATTTACAGATTGCCCAGGGCCTCTGATAAGTGGATCATCCATTGGTGGGATTATTTTTTTTTAACAGACTTCTCCAATTTAGTAGTTTCAAGTTTATTTTATACCGGATAAATACTGTTTGTCATTATCATTAGAAGTTAATTAGACCTTTGGGAATGAGACAACTTAGAGGACTTAGGTTCAGAGTTACAGTCAGTCATCCCCATTCTCTCTCTCTCTCTCTCTCTCTCTCTCTCTCTCACACACACACACACACACACACACACACACACACACACACACACAGGCTACAGCATCATCAGCACCCTGCACTAGGCTGTCCATGTACTGGAGTTACTGAACCTGAACTGATACATCATTACCTCTCTACATATATGTACAATCTGGAGGGTTTTATAGATATATAACAACCCTGCCTATGGTGTTGTAGAATATTTTCATTGCCCCAAGCCCTCTGCACTCTTCCTGTCCATGCCTCTTTGCCCTCTAACTTTTGGCAACTTCTGATATTTTCATTGTCCCCATGTTATTTTAAAATGCAATGGTTTTAATTTAAGAGTATTATACAAGATTGCTTCTGGTTGGATGGAAGTGGTCTCCTTTGGCTGCAGACTTCTGTTTTTGCATCAAGAAGTGGTTACAAATAGTACAGCCCTACTTCCCTCTCTGAAATGAGGATTTCTTGACTTAATAATGATATTTTGGGGTGTTATTCTCAGCACAGGGAATCGTAACTTTCAGGACTTTGGAATTTGCAAAAAGTAGTTGAGTCAGTAGCTTCGTAAGTAGAAGCAAAAACAGCCTAATGTGTAACAGCACACACAGCATAAAGTGATTGGCTGCTTCTCTTTTTTTTTTTTCCTTTGAGGATCCTTGATATTCTTCAGCCTAGGGAGAGCCACCTCTCACTTGCTAAGTCTACCTCAGCCCATTTGTGTTTTAATTATTGCAACTCTTCCAAGCTCACCTCTCTCCCCCTATGTCTCTTCCATTCTTTTGCCAGTTAAGTTTCTAGAATATAACTCTTTTTGTATTATGTCCCTGCTTAAAATCTTTCAATAGCTGTCTGCTCACAGTGGATGTTCAGAACCTCTTAAGACCTTTGGAAACTTGTGGATCCCAGTGTGTAGGGAAAACTCTAGAGTGTTTCTAGAGATGTAAGTGTAATGAAAGTCAACCTGACTTCTCATTCTGAGGGGCAAGAGGGAATTTTGAACAACACAACCATGCCCTCTCCTGAGATCAGACTAAGGCAGTCTTGTAATTCAAAGATGTGGTATTTGAATCCTGATTAGAAGAAAAGGAGATGTGCAGACTTCTCTGTGTCTCCAAAACCACTTCTTTGTACACAATAATTGTGCACACATTTACTGGTGGAAGTGTTGATCTGCAACAGTAGTTCCCTGGCTTGGTTTGTTTGTTTGTGTTTTCTCAGATACTCTGGGCAGAGAGAGGTCCATCACCATAGTGCTGTGCCAACCCTAGCAGCTTAGGGTGAGAAAGGAATCATGAGGATATATCTCAACTTCTTCAGGCACCAGGCAAATTTAAGGCATCATGTCCAACCTGCTTGGGTCCCATTTGTGTTTGGATCTATTCCTGTGGGACACTCAGTTCGTAACTTATGTTCTGTCTCATCTGGCCTCATCTGGAGTCTGGTTTGGTTGTACAATTATTATTTCTCAGACATACCCTTAGCCTTGAAGTAGTTCAAAGGAGGAAAGAAAAATAGACCTCTTCCCTTTTGTGTAAGAAGTTCTAGGACTCTAAGATGGCTCAGCGGCGAAGGCTCTTGCCACCAAGGCTGACACCCTGAGTGCAGTCCCTGCAGTCCACATCATGGAAAGAGAGAACTAACTCCAACAAGTTGGCCTCTGACCTTCACACAACACTCACGGCACCCACATATAAACACACACACACACAAACACACAAACAACACACAAAGTTTTAGATGAAACTTACTGCTGCTGTCACAAGGACTGTCTCAGCTGCTATTTGTTGATAATATACTTCATCAAAACTTACAAAACATGGTTTATTCCTTCTTCCTCTGAGGTCTGGTCCATAGGTGACTGTCTCTGTGGTAGAGATGGCTGTAATTCTGGAAGGGCTGGCGAGGAAAAGTACATCTGATATTCTGACATTGCATGATACTTTGATCAACTTATG
Organism: Mastomys natalensis; assembly: GCA_021653895.1. Classification (NCBI taxonomy): domain Eukaryota; kingdom Metazoa; phylum Chordata; class Mammalia; order Rodentia; family Muridae; genus Mastomys; species Mastomys natalensis. The sequence continues at coordinate 754,520 of JAJTUV010000150.1, forward strand.
TATTGGTAAAATATTTTCTATAAAGTTAATGCATAAACAAATCACCATTTGGGTAAACAATTCAGATGCCTGAGAAGGAAGTCCCATCACCTGTGGAAGGTGTGAGCCATACTCATTGTCTCAAGTAGAGTCAGGAAAAGTTAGTAGCAGAATGTCACAACCACATGAATGGTCAATGTTTACCAGGCATTTGAATTTTTTTTTTTAAAAAGAGCCCTTGAATTCATTAAAGGTTGGCAGAGTCTGTCTAGAAAGCATTTTGGCAATATCTTTCAAGAGCTATAATAATATCTGTGCCCTTTGCCTCAGTAACTTCACTTCTGGGAATCTTTCAGAGGAAAGAATCCAAAATATGGAAAAAGTGATATGTGCAAAAATAATAAGCATTGCGGAGCCTCTTATAATAATAGGCGAGTGAGCATGACATGCTGTGGAAGAAGATGAACAGGCAACCCCGGGCAGCCATACATGCAAGTTAAAATGTACATGCATTGATTACGGTGTGCATCCATGTTTTAGACATGCAAGTTAGAATGTACATGTAATGATGGCATGCATCCGTGTTTTAGTTGGTTGCAAGTAATAGGTACAGACTTGAGCAGATGAGAGAAATAATTCATTACAAGGACATGATGGGGGAGAATTGAACAGTCTGAATAATCAAATGTAGAGAAAGTGAGGACCCAGAGCCCAGCTGCCAGTTCTGGTAGGAGACGCTGCCTCAGGGCACCTCCAGGGGAAAGTGCTCACTTGGTAGTCAGCACAAGAAGCCACATTGATTGACAGTCACACACCAGAGTGGGCTCCTCTCTGGAAATAAGGACATGTAGATGCTGAGCAGGGCAGAACATCAGATGTACAACCCATGGTAGAATGAGTTCTGTCTTCTCTTTGTGATCCACAGTCAATGTGAGTACATGTAGAAACTGTGTTACTGCACTTAAACAACACCATGAGCTGACAGCATCAGAACAGATCCAAACCCTACCTGAATAGAAAGGACTTAATAATAAAAATACCTCATGGGGCTATTATAAGGATTGAATAAGGTAGCATGTGAGAAACTGCATGCATATTTCCTTGTACAGACTACTAAAAGTACTTCTTTGACCTAAATAAAGACTGCAAGGTATAAGGAATGGGGTTACAATGGCCTTTTGATGTTTGTAGCCAACAAAGACTTGCTAAGTTATACATGTTGGCAGGTGACAATAATTATAAAAATGTGCGAATCATGGCTGCACTCAGATTTTCTCTGACAGAGTTATTAATCTGTGCAAGTAAAAACATTAACACCCAAATGCATTATCTAAGCGTGAGTCCAAGAAGCATAATTCACAAAGTGACTGGATAATTTTTCCCATTTTTGATTCATTTCTACATCTTCTGCTATAGTGTGTAAGTTATACATTAATTTAGAGCACTTACAATATACATCATATAAGAACCAGTTGGATAAATACACATTCATAAGGAACACTTGTACACTGTTTTATATATGTATATGTTATGTATATGGATATAAATGTATGTATGTATAAAATCCATTCTGCTTTAACACGTGTCCCACAGGCTGGGAAGGGGCAGGTACATTGGGTGAACATGAGAAGAAGGCCTCTTTCTCCGGCCCCATGCTGCTCTGAAGGCCTCCTAATTTCAGGTCCTTGATGCTTCTCCCGCCTTTCCTATTGTTCCAATCTTGTGGACAAAAAGCAAACTGTAGGTGTAATGATAGAAGAGAAATATTTGTTTTCTTACTAGGAAAATGAATGCTTTATTTATGGACTTTTGAACTGTGATCTTGCTATGTAGTGGTGGCTACTCTCAAGCTTGTGACAATGCCCTGTCTCTGCCTCGGTGGGCTGAAATTTCAGGTGTCCACCACCTATTTGGCAGTTCGTAATTGATACGTAGCTGCATTTATGTGAGTGAATTACTTTTGTTATTATTTTAATTGCCTACCATATATAAGTACACATGGATCATATCCCCACCACCACCACTACACACACTTCCAGGACCTTTAATCAGTGGATATTAAAATCCATTATGCCAAAAGGTTCATTGAAAAGCATAAAGATAGTTATAATAAATGTTAACAATTATGAGTGCTTACTATTGGCCAGAAGTGAGCTAAGCAGTTGGACATTATATCTTCAAATTTATGTGATAGGGTGACTATTTATTCCCATTGTACAGATGAGGAAACTAAGGCTCAGTGGTTTCAATACGATGTCTAAAATCCTGGTGGCAGCAACAGATCTAAGAACTAAGTCAAGCCTGACACCACTGTCCGTATTTTCCACAGAGTCTATGAAAATGTTCTGCTGGCCTTTCGCAGTCATCAATCAGCCCTCTTCCTGTCTGACTCAATGACCAAAGCTTCTGGGGTCGTGAACCCTCTTATGATGTCACCTGATACAGGGATCCTCCCTTTCTCTCTCTTATCTTGCTTTTGCTGACTTCCCTTCCAGCCTTTCCACTGTGTGCACTGAAACTCTTTTCCATTGTAAATAAATGTCCCCACACCCTGTTTTCCTGGGCTGCCTTCACCTCCAGGCTCCACTGCAATGCTGACCCCTATAAAGAACGATATCTTTTCTTCTCTTGCTCTCCAAGAAAATGGGGAAGACTGGTAAACTGGAAACAGAACTAGGAATTGGTATTTATGTTAACCTAGCCCCAAACTGCATATCCCATCATCTCTCTCAGTCCCTGGAATTCATGTCTGTGTGTTGAGACTCTCAGACAAAAAGGGAGGCAGCAATTTCTTAAGTAAGGTGGTCCTTGGGAGTAGCCCTCAGCTGATCGAATGAATCCCCTGGGAGCCTGGGATTGTGGAAAGGAGCATCAAAATAGATTCCCTTAGGGGTATACAGTACACTTCAGAGTTTGATTGCCATACTCTCTGTGAGTTTATGTGTCTGTGTGTCTGTCTGCACTTTTGTGTGTGTGTGTGTGTGAATTTCTCTGTGTGCATGTGTGTGCAAGTATATATATGTATATGTGTGCACATATGCAACATGTGGACAACAGCTCTCCACCTCAGGTGTCTTCTTGCTGAATCCTTTTCCACCTTGTTATTTGAAGCAGGTCTCTGTTATAGACACTTGCTGTCATACCCAGCTTTTATATGGGCACTGGGAATCTAAACTTAAACCCTCATGCTAGTTGTTTTTATAGCAAGTACTTTACCCATTGAGCCAGCACCCTAGTTGCCCGTTAACACATCCTGCAGTAGTCTCTACCTCTCTTCCCAGTGTATTCAGTAATGCATTTCCGGAATTGCTTTCCGGAAGGTCCACTACTTGGATTCAACCTCTCACTGCCCACTTCTGAGACATCAAAACCAAAGCAAGACAGAAAAGAAATTAAGAAGTCGGGAAGTGAACTATGTTGATGTGGATATCATTTCCTAATTGTTTTTAAGTTCACCAGACATCCTTATAACCCAGCAGCAAACTGCCTGCACCACTACCCCACCCATTCAATGTGCATTATAGCTCCTTTGCTTCTGACAACCTTAGCCCTAGCTGTCTGTCATGTTTGTGTCCCTTCCACACATTCCCATCTTGCCTAGGTCTTTCTTCTTCCCAACTTCAGCCATCACCAGCACAGATAAACTCTGCCAAAAGAAATACAACACTCAACCTAGGATTTCCTCATCCATAACTTTAGCATCACCTCAAGGTGCCCAGTGCTTGAATGCCCAGTCAGATATTCCAGTGTTTCATCTACCTCTGTCTTTGTCTTCTTCCTTTCCTTTCTTCCTTCCTTCCTTCCTTCCTTCCTTCCTTCCTTCCTTCCTTCCTTCTTTCTTTCTTTCTTTCTTTTTTCTTCTTTCTTTCTTTCTTTCTTCTTCTTCTTTGTGATTTTGAACTAGGGTCTCACTGTGTTCTCCAGAAGCTCTGTTCCTCCATTGTAGACATCACCTGTCTTAACCTCATGTCAGCTTTTCTTCCCTCCTCTTCTTAACAGCAAATCTCATTTTATCCAGACCTGACAGTTAGCAGTGGAATTACCTTTCCTGGCACTTTCCCTTGCATTTTCTGAACAAGGGTCGCCTTGTGTTCCGTGAGCAATGGAGTGTCAGGCCAGTGGAGTCCTCTAAAAGTAGCACAGAAATAAGGCACATGGCTGAAGACACAGTGATCAGACTAGCAGGACAAATGGGTATTATCTGAACACACCAAATAAAAAAACCAGACATTTAGGAAAATAAAACCCACAGGGCTTGGTGACACATGTCTTTACATCTCAATCTCTCTGAGTTCTAGGCCAGCCTGGTTTACAAAATTTCAGGACACTCAGAACTACAAAGTGAGACCCTACCTCAAAAATCACAAAAGAAAGAAGGAAAGAAAGAGAGGAGAAGGAAGGAAGGAGAGGAAGAAGGAGGAAGAGGGAGGGAGGAGGGAGGGAGGGAGGGAGGGAGGGAGGGAGGGAGGGAGGAGGGAGGGAAGGAGGGAGGGAAGGAGGGAGGAGGGAGAAGGAGAGAGGGGAAAAGGAAGGAAAAGCATTATTTTTAGTACAATCATTAATCTGAAAACTGAAAATTGGCAATAATAGAGAAAATTTGAAATATTTATCCCCCTTTCTTTCAGCAACACTGTTTCCATGTATACAAACATTCCAGATAAGTAGAAAATTCCTTACAAATGATTTTTTGGTTCTAAAAATAGAGGAAAGAGTTTTTTTTTTTAAATCATCATTTATAACCACCAACAAAACAGCTAATTTAGGCAAAGTCATGAATTGTATTACAAGACTTTGTTTGTCTATTATTTTTCCTGGTATAAGACCTTGATTGAACACAGGGGCTCACACATACTAGGCAAGTGCTCTACTATAGAGCTTTGGCCCATCAGTCATCAGGGAATTAATCCATGAGATGAAACCTCATACATTTGGCCACAGAGGCTGACTTGGAACTTGTTACATAGTTAAGGATGACACTGAACTTCTAATTCTCTTGTCTCTGCCTCCCCAATAATTTGGGTCACAAGTTTGTGTCACCATGCTTAGTTTATACAGTGCTGGGGATGAAACCCAGAGTTTCATGCATGCTAGACAAACACTCTGCCAGTCAAGCTACAGTCCCAGGCCTAAGTTAAACTTCGAGTGAAAACATTGAAAACACCCCTAGAGTTTTTATTCTTCCCATTTTCCCTTCTTCAGTCTGGGTCCAGCCCAGCCTTAAGCTTTGGCCTGAAATACTTGCTGAATTACTCATCAAGTCAGCAGCTCACTGTGCCTGTCGTGTGTACAGACGCTGTGTGTACTATTCTCTGTAGATACTCACTGCCTTGACATGGTCAGCAGGGAGCCACAGTGTGATATGGACTATATCAGACTCTCTGGCACAAGTGTCTGAGCAATGACATTTATTTACTTGCTCAGTTTTCCCATTTGTGAAGTGAAGGTGATACTGTCCTTTGATTGTTCAAGGACTGGTTTACCTTGGCTCTTTCCTTGGCACCAACCCAAGGCACTTTTCTCTGTTTGCTGAGATGCAGCAGCCAGTAGGTTTCCTGCATGAACTGTCCTCAAACATCATTTGGAGTTTAACAGTTAATCCACCTTCCGCGTTAATTTCATTCTTACTTTGTGGCTGCCCTGGGAACATCCCTGGAAATTAAGCAGTTAAGGGGAGGTATTTTTCAGTTTGCTCACTACGATCCATTAGTTGGTCAGGAAGTCAAATCTACACTCAAATGGAATAAAAGAAATAAGTGTGTGATACATGGAAAGGGAAATGTTTTTCTGAATTTCTGAGATTTTTTTTGTATCTGTGTGTACAGTGGGTATAATAAATGGACTGTAAAATGTGAGTTACAGTAAGAAATTAAATTTTAAAGTCATAGTTCGGGGGAGTGTGAGACCTACCAAAAGAATCAAACAGACAAACAAATAAAATCCCAGTGCATTACAAATGAACTGCCAGAAGTTTACCCAAGTATTAGCATTGGCACAGACGCATTAGCATCTATTTTTTTAACAGCACCATCGAGCCCTTTTATGGTGCATATACATTAATGGATGAGGAAGAGAAGCAGGAGGAAGAAGAGGAGGAGGAGAGGGGAAAGACAAAAGAGGCAAGCAAGGGAGGGAAGGAGAGAACATGAGATTTAGCAGTAGTAATTTGATTGAACCACAATTTAGTTTAATGCTCAGTTGGGATTTTATTAAATCACATGGCTACATTTTTAAATTACTATTGTGCCACCAGGTTAAGTAATGATGCAGGCTTCTGGCCTCTTGCTCTGAAGCATTCCAGATGATAGGCTTCAGTTCTCAGAGCCTGTTGTTCCAGAGCACTCTTAGCGGTCAGCAGGGCAGGCACAGCTTCCCATTCATAGCTCCACCCCTTGCGCATGCAGAAAGAAGTCTCTGGTGTATTTGATGTGCATATAGACTTACGAGTTTGAACAATGCCAGTTCATTTCTGTGTTCCTATATGTAGAAAAACATCTTAACCTTGCCATCTCCATTTTAATGGAGAGTTTATTGACTTGTGGCTTTTTATTGCTCTTTAAACTTTCTTAAAATATCACTGTTTTCAACAAAACTCAGGCTATTGCAAAAGTGAATTATTAATAGAAACTGAATTTTCATATTTCAAACTTCATTCTCAGCCTAATAAGGTTTTCATTTATGTGTTATTAACTGGATTTAGGTAGAAAGGTGTCTGACCATATTTGAGTTAGAACAGGGTCCTTGGAAGATAAACTTCTCCATCTGGGAGAAAGTCTGAACTGTGTTCTTCTGTTGACTTTGTGGTCAATTCATTGAATTGAATATTCTTGACCCAAGGGGACAGAATTAATGCTCCAAATACTTTACATCCTAGTAAATTTTCGTGGTGAACAATTTAAATGCATTGAGCTTTGAAACCAGAAACCCACCTTCCAAAATTCCAGGCTGCCTTAGAATAGTTTTGCAACAGAGAGCAAAGTTTCATCTTTCCAAGCCTACTTTTTTCCTGTCTGTGAAAAATGATGAGGGTACAGCTTCATAATACTGATTACATATGTGGAAGATAATGTATGGTCACAAGCAGACTGTGAAAGGTCCAGCAAACGCTGCTACTGTTGATCCCAGAAGGCACTGCTCCTGTCAAGACCCTGTGAGCACTGTCTGAGGAGAGAGTTCTCTAAGTCAGGTCATTCACAGAGTATCTCCCCTACCCCAGTCCCTGGGAGTGAGGCCCAATATCTGTAGAACTACACGATGAAGCACATTTGAAAAGTTACTGTGATATTTTCTTACCACGGCTTACCTTTAATACAGAGGTATTTTTGTTCTAAAGAGAAGAAATTTCCCAATCGCAGCTGTTTGTAATGTGTCCCTGGAGCCAACACTGTTTGCAGAAGGAAAGTATTTAAGCTAAGCATTCATCTGAATTTTCCTTAATGTGAACTTATGTCTAGTGAACAGAATTGCTTTGGGGCAAAGATAATTAAGAACCAACATATCGGTCCTTTGAAGGACTGTTTAAAGATGAAACCTAAGTCACTTCTGAAAATAATACTTAAAATTCATGGTCTCCCTCCAGAGTAATTTCTGAACTTTGGGTATTCAGCATTTATTTGCTAGCTGCAGATGAATAGTCAGCTTTGGCCTCATGAGCTAAGGTTAAACAAAGGGCTGAGAAATGATTTAACCCATCACCAGCATGCCAGACACTGGGCGTTAGGGCCAGATACAATTCACTGGGTCTTTCTCCAGTTTGCTTTTCTGCAAATCTTGGATATTTAGGGCTTCTGTTTTCATTCAGAACCTGAATCTGCCTGTTCATGTGTGATTTTAAACTTCCTCGGGTCATTAAAATGGCTGCCATGAGAACGGTGTGATATCTAAAAGGTTGCCGCTCTCCTTACTGCCTGAAGGCAGTAGGCTGTGTCTGATCCTTCAGTCTGACCTTTCTGAGGGTCTCTGCTTCTGGAGTCCTCAGGGTTGGTATTTTGCTGTTGTTACTGTTGCTATTTTCTTTTAGTTTGCTGTTCTTCCAACCATCTCTTTCAGTAAAGCCTTTGACATTTTAATAGCTATTATCTTAATATGCATCAGAAGAGTTGAATGACTTAATGTACTTCAGATGCCCAGAAATAGAGCCCTATAGCATCACTCCCTTTCAGCACATGAAAGACTAGAGAGAAATTACTTACTCACTGAAAGATTCTGAAGATATAACATAATTTTATATCATCTGGTTACTTTAAATTGATTCTAAAGCTTAAGGCTTTAGTAAACACAGAATTCTCAGGGAACAGGCAGAAAGTTTAATTACAAATACTCTGATAGTGAAAATGTAGGCAGTTGTGTTTTGCAAAGAAAAACAGAGCCATTTTCATTAGAAATTACTTTGAAGGGGTACACGACTTGACGGTTGCTTAAAATTGTCCCTCTGAGGCTGAAGAGATGACACAGCAGTTAAGAGTACTTGTTGCTTTTCTGAGGGGACCTAGTTCTGTTCCCAGACTCACATGGTGACCCCTTGTAACTCGTATTCTGGGGGATCTGATTCATTCTCCTGACCGCCTTGAGGCACCTGGAACAAATGTGATACACATACATACATTCAGGTAAAACATTTATACACATAAAATAAAAACTTAAAAATACTGCCCTGTCTAAGTTACAGAGAATGTTTTTAAGTGTGGTGTACATGAAATATTTTGCTTTCCATTAGAAAGACTTGAAGAACTCAAATGCAAAGTGTAAATGTTACTTTATGTCCTCAGATGAAGGGAAGAGATGAGAACTATATATACCCAAACTGTGTGAATATATGGCTTAGCAGAGCTCAGAGAGTTTCTTTGTCTGTTCTAACTATCCCTAGGCCTTGGTCTGGAAGCTTATAGCCTCTCTACAATCTAATTTTCCAAGCTGACTGATTCAATCTGGCTTCTCTCTGCTTCTGCCAGAACTGCTCTGCCTGACCTCGTACTAAGTTTGGCAGTATTTTCTAATCTTCTGACTCCTTATCATTCTCTGGCTTGTTCTGTCTTTACCTGTGTCTAGCTTGTTCACTCTGCAACCTGTGTTTGTAAAACTATCTGGCTCAAACTGCCCCCCCCCACACACACACAGAGAGAAAGAGAGAGAGAGAGAGAGAGAGAGCTCTTTGAGATGCTCTGAAGTAGCCTCTTCTTCCTGTGCTGTTCTTGTGAGAGTTAGTGTATCCTATCTCTGAGTTATACTGTCAGATCTTTCAATGATTAGACACTTTTTCTGCCCCTCAATTAGACATTACTTTCAAATATGGCTTCTTCTACCAACTAATCTTATCTTCATTGTTAGGGTTTAAAGGTATGTGCAAAGAACATGTCTGTATTCCAGCTAGATCATACTCTCTGCATTCTGGTCGAATAGACATAGAAGGTCTTTGGATGTGGTCTCTTGCCAAAGCAGCCATATTGTTGGATTAAAATTCTTCTGAAGCAAAGTAGAACACACATAAACAATGATCCACTCCAAGGTTGGTCTTCTGTCTTTGACCTGGCTCAGAGGCACATGCCTTCTTTGTCATCTACCTCTGCCTTCCACAAGACTTGATTCCATTCTCCACTTATTTTTCTAACATAGACCTGTAAACAGACACTACCGAGTTTAAAAGGCATACTTTTTCATGCATATATGTATTGCCATCATGACAGTCACCTGTCATGTGCTGGAAAGAGCAGAGGAATAGGAAAATTAGAGTGTTCCTGTAAAAGAATCACACTGTCCTAATGTGGCTGTGAATGATGACCCAGGTGAAAAGGAAAATTCTACACAGGAGAATGGTTGGACAAAACGATAGAAGAGCATGGACTGCCCTGACCCAACAGTGCTGAGTGAGGTGAGAAGAACTGTCAATCACCACTGCCATCCTGTAAACTGTTAGGGTTAAGTGAGGATAGCCATACTACTTATCTTAGTGTCCAATACCTGGTGAGCATTTAAGTGGAACAGCCTGTGCTCTTCCTCCTACAGAAGGCTCATCTTTTGCACAGTCTGCATATTCATGCTTTATGAAATACACTTTTAAGACCCTGTAGAGTACTAAAAGTTTGTCATTCTTTAATAAGAAACATTTTTTATGTTGGACCAATTCCATTATATGCTGCCTTAATAAAACATTAAGTTCCACTGACTGAGGGGAAAGGAACTAACTTAGCTATGTTTGGTATAAGCACAGATGCAGTCTACAAGGTAAACTTGCACATGACAGTCCACACAGATCATGTGTCATATACATTGAATCTTGGAATGACAGCCTTAGCATACAGGTGTTTCTAGAGTCCTGAGAACATCACTCTGCCTTGAGGCTCTTCGGTTGCCTCACATTGTGCTGGGAATCAGGTCTGTGACCCAGTCATCCCTCCCAGAGTCTAGCCACTGAGAGGAGTTCCTGGGCAAAGGTGTTATCAACCCAAGAGGAAAGGATTATGATGACAGACACCCTTCACAGAACCTGTAGCTGGCACAACATTTTCTGAATGAAATGGTGAGGTGCATGCATTTACAGCTATCATGGATGTATACCCAAGAGAACAAAGGAGGTGCACATTACCAATATCTCTTCCAAAAAAAAAAAAAAACCCTAAGAGACTTCTACTAAAATACTACTAATAAAATATAAAAAGGAAGTCCCACACAAGGAAAAAGAATATAATGAAAGTAGGTTAAACCACACAATAAGATTTTATTTATGCCTTTTTTCTGAAATATGAAATATATGAAATGTAACTAACTAGGCAATACGCACAAAAAAAGAGGAAATAAGTTCACCTATGAGTAGAATACCACTACATATAAAAGGGTATCCTGATAGGCTGGAGTTAGAAGAATTATAAAAAAACAATACAAGGGCCAACAAGATGGCTCAGCAGGCGAGTATGTTTTGTGTCCAGGCTGAAAGCCTGAGTTCAATCCTCACCATGGGAGGAGAGGACTGACTTTCACAAATTGTTCTCTGACCTCCACACACTTAGACACTGAATAGATGAATACATAAAATAAAATCAAAATTAAAACAATTTTTTAAGAAGCCAAACAAAAGAGAGAAGCAGCCTTACTGCCAGAGACTGCACAGGCCTGCATGTGCGGTTAGAACTTTGGGTCTTCAGCGTGATTCAGTGCAGTGCTCTACTTAGCTAATAATAGTGATTCAGAGATAAAGAGACACTGGATGGCATTCAGAGAAGATATTCTTTGAGAAGTGAGTAATACCATTTCCCAGAATTCCATCCAGTCCATGAAAGGAAAGTCAGCAGTTAGGGTAAATATTAAATATTTGCAGTTTTCTTTATACAAGACAACATCTCATTAGGATTTGTAACACACTTGTGGGCAAAGGGTATGCATGTGGACCTGGGGTAAAGCAGATCTGAGTAGTTTGCTGTCCCACCTGTTCATGCCTCCGTTTGCCTCATCTGACAGCTAGTTGACTATCTGTGCTGGTAAACTGTGCTCATTTTCAGTCTTGTAGAAGAAACAGGACAGAAGCAGACCGGGGCTTTTGGCAGAAGTGCTAACATTGGTACTAGCAGCTTTGTCAATTGATATTTAATGAGTTCTCCCAGCCATCTCTTCCAGCCACCAGGGTGCCATTTTGTGTAGCAGAGTGCTAAATCAGATGGTTCTCTGCTGGGTTGAAAGAGTCTCCGCAAATCCCTTAGAATTCAGTTATTGCCTGAGAATGAGGGAAGCTGTGGTTGGGTGTAAACCAGCAAGTGTCCCCAGCGTGTCTGAATCCACCAGGAGTGCCGAAGTGGCCACATACCCTGTAAGACAAAACGGGCGCCACCTGTCATGGAGGTGTGGCCCAAGGGGAGTCAGTGGCCATTCTCTGTCAAAGGAAGGAAATGAACTGCTCCCAAGAGCCAGGAAAGTAGGAGGGGGTCAAAGGCTTTACTTTTCCCTGATTCTAATTATTAATTTAATTAGGATCTGTACTTTTATATGTGAAAATAAAACCTAGCTCGTGTATGTGGCAGAGGATGGCCTTGTTGGACATCAATGGGAGGAGCAGCCCTTGGTTCTGTGGGAGTTCAATGCCCCAGTGTAGGGGAATGCCAGGATGGGAAGGCAGGAGTGGATGGTTGGGTGGATGAACACCCTCATAGAGGCAGGGGGAGGGGGACGGGATGCGGAGGTTTCCGGAGGGGATACCTGGAAAGGGGATAACATTTGAAATGTAATAAAAAATATTCAATTAAAAAAAATTTTGAAAGTAACCAAAGAAAGGAGGCTACGGACATTTGAGTATCTGCTATTGTATTCCTAGTTACAGACATGTTAAACATAGGGAAGAAAGATGCCGAGATGCCAAATAAAACACACTCTGCCACAAGCCACCCTGCACAGCTCTCCATTCAACCTTTATTTCTTGTACACAAATTCCCTCAAATCCATCCCAAGCTGGTTACATTTATTAACTACTATGAACTTAAATAAATTCCAAGAGATGTCTGAGGACCATCCATATATCACAGCCTACACTTAGGACTGATGCTTACAGAAAGTTTGGGGAGCCCGCTGACAAGGCCGGCAGGATATGTGAATTAGAACCATGAGCACTGTGTTTCAAGTCTGTGAGCAATGTCATCTGTCATTTACTCGCTGCCGAGGTCATTGGGATTCCACAGACCCTCAAGACGAGCCTATGAATAGAAGGGTACTCCACGGTACTCTAGTCTATGTGTCCTCTTTGATTTTGCCAGCTGGCTAATTATATAATAGTGTACTTGTGCTTGAAGGCTAACAGACTAGAAGCTAAATAATGGCACTTCTACTACTTTAACTCTGCTCAGAGCTAACAAGTTGAACAAAAAGTTATCTACACAGGGCACTGTTGTTCTCAGCTCTGGTCTTAGGAAGCCAGGTCTTACTTAGATGCATGCGTTGGCCTCTCCCAGTGTTTTCTATCATTCTGCTCTTTGAGATTAAAGGTCTAAAACAGAATTCTGGTCACAGGGATGCTTAGTAAATGAAGCAGACCCTAACCCTATCATAGCCATTTTCCTACCAACATCTCCTCCAACCTCACCTACCTCCTCACCTACCTTGCCACATTCATGAAGTTAGAAAAAGCACAAAATTACTTGTTAGAATGCATGTGTTGAGAATTTAGTGTGCTGGCTTGATGTTTTAGCAGAGAGCAGGCATTTTCCATTAAGTTATTGACTTTGTGTTTAGGTATCACCGTGCTAAAATTATATTTACTTGTAGGTACAGAATTTTAAAATACCTTTGGGGTTTTGCCAAACTTTATGAAACTAATTAAAGCTAAATTTCTAAGACTGAAATATTGTGTGCCGTCTCTTCAGCAGCCTATAACTGTATTACATTCGTGCTAGTGAGGAGCTTGGCTGAACAGAATGTGAACAGTGGTGATGTCATTATATGCTGCATAGTTGAGTTTAGGTTATGGAGCCAGTTGGGAAGTGTGTTCTGTGCTTTCTACCTTGTTCTAGATGGTAGCCAATTAATTTGCAAACCATTCAAAGGAACAGTATTCTGATCCTGGTAAAAGATATTGTAGGTCTGGGGAGGTGGCTCAGAGAGTAACAGTACTCACAAGCACAAGCATGAGGGCCAGAGTTGGGATCCCTAAAACCCACATTAAAACAAAATCAGGCATAACTGCATGTGCCTGTAACCTCCGTGTGGGAAACAGCGACAGGCAAATGGCAGAAGCTCGCCAGTTTCCATCAAAATCAAAGCAGACAGCTCCAGATTCATTGAGATACCCTGCCTCAAGGGGACAGGCAGAGGGTGATAGATAGAGCAGAATGCCCAATGTCCTCTTCTGGCTTCAGGGGGCACACATGGGCATGTGCACTTGTACACACCAACACACAGTCACATGCACTTTTGCTCACACACAGGAACATACACACACACAGAGGAACACACAGGAACATGCTCACATAAACACACAGGAACACACAACACACACAGGAACATACACACACATGCAACACACACAAACAGGAATATACTCACACACACACACACACACAAAAACACATGCACACATACTGCATATTTACACTGAGCTTTCAATTCCTTTGTGTTGCCAAGAAGTATTTCCATATTGAATAAGGATAGAATATTTCCTGTGGCTTTTCAGGTGGTTTCCCAGATTTGTCACTCAGATTTATAATGTCCAGTGTAAATATTTCACCAGCATAGAAAGATATGCACCAGGATGCAGCTCTGGTCAGCTTCAGAGCTCCTGGGTTCAGTATCTCCAGTGACTTGGTGACTCAGCTGATAAGCCCTTCCTTCCGCACACTCTGGGAGAGGCACTCCGGCTCGGTTTCCCTCCACATTTTAGCCCTTTGCACTCCTCACAGAGAGTCAAAGACACAGAACTACAACTAAAGCATGTGGCCACTGAGACCATTGAAAGAGGACGACACAGACACTTGGTTTTCCCACTCAAAGGTGGATGAGGAGATTTGGCTCTGTTTCGTACTTAATTACTCTAAACTTATCTTATACCAGATCACTGTCACGATCTTCACAGTTTTATATTGAAAATAATCCCACACTAGACAAGGGAGTGCATGTCTGTAACTCTAGCACTGGGAAGCAGAAGCGTGGAAATGGGAAGTTCTAGGCCACCCTGAGTTAGGTATGAAACCCCAGTTCAAAAGCAAGCACATTCACAACATATTGGAAAAAATGTTTATCTTAATAAAAAGACAAAATAAAAATCAAAATAGATGTTTCTATGATGTGTTTATATTAAATTAACTTTTCTTAGCTTGTTTTTAAAATCTGGGTTGCCTTGTCAAAGAACCACTAGAAAGACTGGCTACTGCTGAGGCATGAAATTTGAACTTCGCTTCAAAAATAATTATCCCATCCAAGGAGCAAAGGATACACAGGCATTTCCATAATCCATATTTACATCCCCACAGGGGTTTCAGGAGATGAATTTTCCCAAAAGAGCCTTCAAGTTGACATCAGCTTCTCTTTGGGAGATTTCTCTTTGATATATATAGATGATATATATATAATAGATATAGATATAATAGATATAGATGATATAGACATAGATATAGAATTTTCTGGCAATGGTCCTTTGTTACAAAGAAGATTAGCAGATGTTGATAATCAAATGCATTTAAGAGAGCTGTGGCTTTTCACTTCCTCCCGTGACGTAACACTCTTACAATAGCAGGTTGACTGAGGCCTTTCTAGGAAACCATCTGATGACGATGCTCTCGCTGTTGGAAGCTAGGTTTGTTCGTCCGTATCTTTCTGCTGAGCTGATAAGTGTTGGCTGCTGAGCTCTTTGCACATTTCCTGCAGAGTGTTCTCATCTCTGGAACACATGAGGCAAAGATTGACTGAGGGAAAGCTTAGACTTGGAAGCTGAGGCAAAACAAAAGCTAGTTTTTTGTTTTTATTTCCTCATATACATTTTTCTCAGCACCAGGCCACGTATGAATTGAGAATTCATCGTAATTGATTCAATAAACACTAATATTAAATTATCTGTAACAAGTTTGTAACAGGAAGTGATGAAATCAGAGAGTGCCAGTAAGAACAGATATGTCTGTAAGCACCATAATGGTGGATGCTCATCTTACAGAGTAATAAAAAATTTAAAAGAATTCTCAAAAAAAAAAAAAAGATAGCTACCAAATGCCTGCAATTTGCCAGATTCTAGGCTCATTTTACATCTGAGAATAGCAAGTTAAAAAAACAAATTTCTTCTTCCCTTGGTGGGATTCATACTCCCAGTAAAGAGATAAACACAAAACCAAATATTTGTGACATATATAAAATAGAAATATAAACAAAAATTATTGTGCTATTTATTGTGTATGTGTGTGCATACGTGCACATATGTGTGTATCTGTGTTTGTGAGTGAATGCACACATGCCACAGTGCACATGTGGAGGCCAGAGGACAGCTTGCAGTAAACGGTTTCTATTCTTCCACCAGGTGGATCCCAGGTCTTAAACTCAGGTCATCAGGCTTGATGGCAAATTCCTTACCCACTGAGCTGCCTCACTGGTCCTTCTGAGCAAGTTCTACATCTGTGTGGGTCTCATTTTTAAAATAGGGGATGAAACACAGCTGTATAGATAGTAATTTCATAAATCCATGTAGCCACGTGCGTGTGGTACCAGTCACATGATGGTGATGAAGATCAATTTACAGATGTTTAGAGAATGCCTATCATGTGACAGACTCTGAGCAAATATGTATTGCTATTATTACAGAATGATGTTGTAGACATCAACTAAAGGAACTGAGGTTTTTTTTTTGTGTGTGTGTGTATGCCTGTGTGTGTATGTGCATGGTGTGTGTGTATATGTGTGTGTGTGTGCCTTTGATGTGTGAGAACTTATCCTAGCATCTCACTGATTCGAAGTACACACTTGAATCTGAGGTTTACCCCAACCTTGAGATTGATGAAGGAAGAATATTCATGGAGATTTTATAAAGCAACATAATATGTTTTTCTTTTATTATTTCTATAACCGTGAATGTTAATAGTCATAAAAAATATGCTACCTTCCTACCAGATTTCTGGCTCTACGTAGGAGCTCAGAGCCTATTTGTAAGTGGAACTCACTGGAGGATGTCATAGGTGCTTCTGTTTATTTATTTATCTATTTATTTATCTATTTATTTATTATTTACTTATTTTTATCATGCATGTGAACACCAGTGTACAGCAGCATCCATGTCAGAGGACAACCTCAAGTGTTGTTCTCCTCCTTCCATCTTATTTGAGAGAGTTTCCCATCGGTCACCTCTGCTTACACATGGCCAGCTCTCACAAGCCCCTGGGCTTGGTGCAAGAGTGCTAGGATGGCAGATGAGCTGCACCCAGCTTTTCACTAGTTCTGGGAGCCAAACTTAGGTTGTCACACCTGCATAGTAAGTGCTTTGTCCATGGAGCTGTCTCCCCAGACCCTCATGACCACCTTGCAAGATCTTAATGCTGCTAAATCTCAGAATCCAGAAGAACCCTTCCAGTTATTAGGAAGAAGGTTCACGATTAGACTAGTTTTGAGAGCAAGAAGTTGCTCCCATGTGAGAGGTGAGCTCATGGAAAGAGAAGGGCCAATAGGAGGGAAGTGGACCAAAGGTTGGTAAGGACTGTGTGGCACAGTGCATTAGCAGGTGAGACATGCAGGTGGAGGCATCCATTGAGACATTGAAAACAAACAGCCTTAGGACTCTAAGGGACTCATATTCAAAGAAAATGGCTTAAAAGTTACACATGCTGGCATGGTGACTCACGATTGTTATCCTACCACTTGACTAGCTAAGACAGGAGGATTGTCATGCGTTTGAGACCAACCTGGGTTATGTAGTGAAAACCAGGTGAGACAAGACTCTAGGGCAAGACCTGTCTCAAAACAAAAAAAACAAAAAACAAAAAACCCCAAACCTTTGAAAATTAAGAATTAGAACCACATATATGCCTTTTGGAGTGATATTGGTGGAGATAGAAAATGAATACAAGCACAGTATTAAGGAACGGCTACGTTTTGAGCACACAGGCAGAGAGTGTCAGTATGTACACTCGGATGCGACAGGGAGATGTGAGGAGGTGAGTCTCCAAGGGCAGTGTGAGGAAGACCCACATGTGTCCAGCATGTGGGCATTGGGATTTGGCATTGTTAATGTGTTGTTCTGCATTGGCAGCTACTCTGGGATGCACGCAGCCCACAGACCACAGGTTGAATATGCTTGTGAGAGGGCAAGCCCGGTAATTCCAGAAAAGCTTTGAGGGCAAAAGGCACTTACAGGCCCATGGAAGACACAGGAGCAGAGGCAAACTTTTAAGAAAATGCTCACTGGTTTTAATGCCACTGAAAGGTAGCTAAAGGCCATAATAGTTTTCCTTTAGATTACAATAAGAAATTAATTTTTCAAATAGAAATGAATAAGCAAGTTTAAAGAAAGAAGAACTTGGAGGTAGAAAAAAAGCAGGACTAAATTGGGGTGCACTAGGTTTCATCAGAAACAGTGGGGCCACACACTTCTGAAACCAGCAGGATGCTAGAACCTGCGGGGCAGACGTTGGCGGCCCCTGTGCTTCGCAGGTTCATGTTTCTCCAATTCTGTAGCACAGTGGCCTGGACCACAGTTTTCACACTTTTAGACACCTCCAGAAGGATGCTCAACTCCATAATCTTCAGTTTTTCAAAGCAAATGGAGCCATTCGCTGGTGTTAATTCTCTCTTTTAACCACACACTGTAACCACACACTGTAACCATACTGTGATCTAAGGCATCTCATGGCTTCTTGATTACTCTCTGTATCACGCATGGCAAGTTCTCTCTCTCTCTCTCTCTCTCTCTCTCTCTCTCTCTCTCTCTCTCTCTCTCACCACACACACACACACACACACCACACAGACTATGCAGAGAACTGTGGCACTCACACAGCCAAAGAGAGGCTGGGGTGAGGTACTTTCCTTGATGTCGAATTAATAAAGTGATGTGAGATCCAAACAGACAAGGGACTATGGTCAGACTCATATAGAAAGGCTGATACAGAGGCTAACAAGTCTGCAGTGGGCAGAGAGAAAAGAGAGAGAGAGAAGGGGTGAAGGAACTGGAGGAAGAATGAAAAGAACAGGAAAGGAAGGAATAAATAGGGAAGAAAGAAAAGCAGAAGAGGACACCCCACACGACAGTCACCATCTTTTTGGTTTACGGCAGCATTAGCTTTGAATTTTATCTGATCTAAAGTTAAAGTTTGTGGGTTGCTCAATCCTTTGTTTGCCCCTGTTGATGGATTGGTTCCTGCTTTCCTGAGTTTTTAATGGAAACAATTATATCATATAAGAAACTATCTCACTTGTTTCTAGTCCCTGGCATCATATATGGAAAAATGCAGCCATCATCAAATTGTCTGCCACAGTGTGGCCTTTAAAGGAGAATGTAGGGAAGACAGTTCTCAAAGAATGTAGGGAAGACAGTTCTCAAGTGTGCGTTTTAAAGCTGGAGTGAAGTAGGAGGGGGGAGGGGTGTCTCAGCTCCTGTTCCAACAGTTGAAGATTATTTACTAATGTTCATGAATAGAGCCATAGTTCCCTCTGAAATGTGTAAATGTTTCAGGTCATTTAGTTTTGTATTACTAAATTCAGCATGATCACAGGAAAATGCTATCTAGCATTGTCTAAATTCTGAATTAAAACCTCACTAGTTCCTGTTAGGTTGTCATCTTGAAACAGATTGTCAACTGTTTTCGAAACGCTTGAAAAGCTTGTCATCTAAGAGACAGAGAAAGCGTCACTCACAGAGGAGCAGGATTTGGGAGGCTAAAGATCAGGAAGATGGTGAGCACTCACCTTGGTTCTGAACACCTGACTTGGCCACCCCTAAGGGTGAGCTGTAACCTGCTCTGTTTCGCCTGAGGGATAAAATCAGTGAACAGTTGTATTTGAAATGAATTTTCAATTAAAAGTTAATTTCTCGAAATTCACATTGCTTGAGGCAAGAGGATTCTGGCCCGAACCCTCTTGCTTAGTGACGTCCTCCATAAGGGCTGTTCCCTACTGCAAATATGCTTGCCTGCTTTAAAGTTCTGACTTGCTTTGTCATATGGTTGTCTCACTATCTCTAGAGGTCTGAAGATGCATCGATTTCAAGGCAAAAGCCTGTATTAGTTACTGTCTTACTGCTGCGACCAAATATATGACAAGAAAAAACTCAAGGGAGAAGATGTTTATTCTGGCTCTCAGCTTGAAAGAGGATACCATCGATCATGGCAGGAAAAGTGTGAAACAGCTGTTTGCTCATGTCTGAGCAGATTAGGAGCAGTAGGGAGGCAAGACTTGGCTGATGCTGGCCTCTGTGCGGGAATCATCTTTGTGTAGCTGCCACATGACAGAACTACAGCTACTACTGCCTACATTGGGGGTATTAAATATTCTAAATATTGTATGTGTTGCATGTGTGGACCACATCCAATTTTCATGTTAATATTGTTCCTTAGTGTGCTCACTACATTTAAAGCTGTCTCTGAAAACTTGTTCCTAGCTGAGAGAGAGACAGGAAAGAGAGAGACAGAGAGAGGCAGAGAGACAGAGAGAGAAAGTGAGAAAGAGGGAGAGAAACAAATGTACAAGTATCTTTCAAAGTGACAAAGACACTGTAGGTGCTGTAGATATTTAGACACAAACTCATACCAGCAGGAAAGCACCACTTAGCGTGTGACCCAAGATGGTGTTCCATTCATGTTGAGATCAGATCGGTGTGCCCAGAACTGTAAGGTGGTCTAAGTAAGGAGATGGCTTGTTTTGGAGGCAATGAGGACTCTGACATAAGTTGGGTGGAGCCCAAACTCTCAAGGCCACCCAAATCCTTTCAGCTACAAATTCTGACTTCACAGGAAGATTCCTGACACCTAGGCAGGAGATGGAAAGTGGAAGATACAAAATAAAGCAAACTGATGGGGCTGTAAAACCAGGGAAGAGGAGAGAGAAAGACATGGCAGGGGGAGAAGGGAGGTAGGAAGAAGGAGGGAAGGAAGAAAGGAGAAATAGAGAAGGGGAGAGAAGAGAGAAGGAAGGAAGGAGATGAGATAGTAGGAGAAAAGGAGGGAGGGGGAAGGAAGGAGGGAGGGAGAGAAGGAGAGAGGAAGGGAGGGAGAGAGAGAGGGAGGGAGAAAGGGAGGGAGAGAGAGGGAGGGAGGGACACAGAGAGGGAGGGAGGGAGGGTCAAAAGGAGGGAGGGAGAGAGAGGAGAAAAGGAGGGAGGGAGAGAGGGAGAAAGGCTAATCTTGGCACTGTATAAGAGAAATTCAATGTATTTCAAGATCTATGGGATTTTGTCCAACAGGGAACAAACTGCTATGAGTTGAAGTGGAAGAAATGACCAACAGTCCATTACTTTCTTCCTAAGTCTTGTTTAAAATATAGCTTTAGACTAAGGCACCCTTTCCATGAGCCACACGGGCCAGTCCCAGTGGCACATATACTGACTTTACTGTTTTCACTTTGCTCTGTGTCCCAGCTACACCGCATCTGCATTCCTAAGGCAGTCTGGAAAGCCCGTGACCTGAAAGTGACCTGAGGCAAAACATCACAACACTTCACACCTGGAGTGAAAGATCCATTGTGTATGTGTGTCTGTTACAGGCTGAAGGGGGCTAGGCTCTCCATGGATCTCTTTATAAGTATATTTTGTACACACTAGATTTATTTAGCCTTGATCTTGTGGTAAAATAGCAGGAATATAAAACATTTACTCAACAAGAGACATGAGCTCTTGGACTTGCTGTAGAATCTATTAGTTTTCTGGAGTTATTTTTTGTTTGTCTTCTCCTGAGATGCAGAAGAAGTCCATTTTAAGTGCCTGGCTCACCTGGAAAGCCCTTACTCGGTGAGTCATGACGGTATGAGGACGGTCCAAGGCAGCTGGTCCTCTTAGTGCTGATATCCAGATGGGCCAGGACTGTTAGCAAGGCAGAGGGGGCCCCAGAGGATGTCACATCAATAAGATGAGACAATGTCACATTGGAAAAGGACCAGTACCACCAACACTCCACTCTAGCCCTTGGCTATGCCCTGAGAAACTCAGCTCTCTCCCTTCCTCCACCTCCTGGCATGCTTTGTAAAATTGTAGCCTGCAGCATCTCCTTTGATCTTCTGTGTACTGAATGTAGGTCATTATAGAGGCAGAAAGCAAATTTATATATTGCATATGGCAAAAGGATATGCAACAGAGGAAGTACCTCCCCCGTAAGGTCTCCACTATATAATGAAAATGGTGCCCACAGCCTCTTTCAGTGGATTTTCTCATTCTCTGCTGATATATGAGTGACTTCCTCCCTATAAGCCCAGGGTTTTAAATCTTTTCTAAACTTACATACTCAACTGCCAAGTAGCCATATCAGCTGGGGACACACACAGCAAACCAGTTTCCGGTCACAGTAAGCTATTGTCTCCAAATCTGTTCTTTCTCCTGTGTTCCTTATGCTGATGAATGGTGGTCTTTCATCTTAAGCAGGTCGCTCCTTCCCATTCTTTAAATAAAACCACAGGCTTCCAATATTGTCTGCTTCTTAAACATTGTAGTCCTGTCGTTTCTTTCAACCCCACTTCTACCTGTGTTCCTTTAGAGCTCATATTTTTCTTAGTTTTCATGCTATAAAAAATATCTTATCAATGACCCATTCTCTTGCTCATCCTTACCAATGTGTGGCTGCCAAACGATCTTTCTAATGTGATTTCATGATGATGTTCAATGTCCTCAGGAAAGCGTGTCAGCACTGTGATGTGATGACGCTGAACAAAGCAACTGGCTACTTAGTGCTTCTGTACTGCTCCCTTAGCACGGAAAACCCTTTCAGTTTCTGCTTAACAAACTCCTGTGCATCCTTCAGTACCCTGTGACTCCTGGCATCTTGTGAGGATGTGAAGATCACTTTTACAATCTGCCCCTTTGAGGTACCCACCTGACAATAAGGTCTTACCATCCTCCATCACATGATGAGTTCTAAAGACAATCGAATGCTGGGCTGTCCGCTTTGTTCCTCTGTAAGCTCCCCAGGGGAATGACTAGCTCTGGTCCACTTACACAGTGGCCAGCCACAGAAGAATCACTTGAAAAGTGCTGTCCTTTTTCCAGAGCACAAAACATGTTTAGAGATTAACCTTCTCCACACTGGAAGTTGCTATGCAGGTTTAGACAAAAGGTTAGTTCTATATACATGCATCAGTTTCCCAGATTTCCTTCTGTATGACATGAAAGCTGGAACCACCTTTATCTCTGATTAGATTGTCAAGAACCTGAGCTTCTCACTAGAGCAGGGGTCTCCCAGGGGCTCAGGTGGGAGCAGTGAGCCAGGCGTTTGCACACACACTGGAGACTGCCAGAACCTACTGTGTCAGATGCTGAGGAGGGTTATCTAGTTCAGCAGGGCTCCTGGGGATCCTGGTGAGCCCCTGGATTGAGAATGAACATAGGAATTAAAGACACAAGGAAACAAGAAGAGCTCTTAAACAGAAAGGCGGGGGCAGCGATAGCGCATGGGATGTCAGAGCACTCATGTTTGTCTCCTTGACTTCTCAGTCTACAAGTTAGTCCTTCTAGACTTGGCTCTGCCCAAGACATCTTTTATTCCAGTGTAAAGTGATTTTACGCAGCAGTTATGAATCTGTTACAGTATATGATAAGGTAAAAAATGATGCATCTTTTATGTGCACACCTGCACTCTATCTACCCCCTACAAACACACAGTGATGCATTTTTCATGCACATATGTTCATGTATGCCCTACATCTACACATGCTCACATGAGCATGTATGCTGGTAGTTCTCAACCTGTGGTCTACGACCCCTTTGTTAAACCTCTGTCTCCAAAAATATTTACATCACAATTCACAACAGTAGCAAATTCACAATAGTTATGAAGTAGCTGTGAAAATAATTTTGTGGTTGGAGATCACCACAGCATGAGGAACTGTATTAAAGGGTTGCAGCAATACAAAGATTGAGAATCACTGATATGTACAAATACCACCCCCACAGTACATCTTCCATGCACATCATGCATAATATCTAAACATACACCTGCAAATACACATATAGGCACATATACACATATGCATGCATGTACACACACTCAAACACACACTCACACATGCACACACATGTACACACATATTCACACACAGATACACACTCATATGTACACACACACATATGAATACACACTCACATATGCACACACACTTACACATTCACACACATGCACAAATACATACACACATATGCACACTCACCCCCACTGCACACACATGCGCAAATGCATGCACACATATGAACACACAAATCACCTATGCATACAGTATGCACACATACTGCATGCATGCACACACACACTCACACATTCATATGCACACACACATGTGCATCCTTCACAAGTCTCTTCT
The DNA here is from genome assembly GCA_021653895.1 of Mastomys natalensis. NCBI lineage: Eukaryota > Metazoa > Chordata > Mammalia > Rodentia > Muridae > Mastomys > Mastomys natalensis. The sequence continues at coordinate 778,436 of JAJTUV010000150.1, forward strand.
CAACACTCACTGGAAGAGTTCTCTTTTTTTGTATCATCATGACACTGAAATGACACTTACGATGTCACTTACAACTCTCAGGTAACTGAACCTGCACCCCATCTCTCCTAACAGGTTTTCCAGCAGCTGCTGCTTTGAGTGCAAGGCTGCATTCAGCTTTATTATACCTTAAACGTGTCTGAAATGTCATGCTCCTCATGTGAATGAATAATTCTTTAACATTTATCTTTGTACTGTAACTGCACAGAGCAGGGAGTTAGCATTTTGGTTTTAAACTCAAGAAACCATAACACTTGTTTACAAGGTATGAAAGAGGAGAAGTAGTTATGGAAACAGAGAGTCGGGCTCCTGGTTTTCCTTTCTGGTATTTTGTAACCAGTTCCCAATCCACACCAGCTTGATTGGAATTTTAAAGAGATACACATTTAAATGTGTGAGTCTATTTAACTCCAACAATCCCAGAAGATATTTACTATACTCTGTGTCAAATATGAAACTTTGGTCTACTAGAACTTGACTTGGAGTGATGAACCTCATCTAGCCTAGCCTAGCCCCAAGAAATCACTCCCATCTTTCCTTGGAAGCAGCCCAGTCACTTAGCTGTTTTATAATCTGGGTTAAGCTTTAAAAGCATAGTACATGGCTACACACAAGAAACAATTTGTGTAGCTTCCTCTCTCTATGTAGGCAGAAACCATCCTTACAGAGTGGGAAACACCAAGAATTAAGCAGAAGCAGTGGTCTCTTCCATGACAGTCACCTCTGCATTAACTGCTTTCCCTAGAAAAGAGAAATGGACCAGGTAGTCTATGGTGGCTACTTCACTGAAATTTTCTTCTTCTCCCCTGAAGATTTGCAGGGTCTGCACCTATTTCCAAGTCCACAATTTATCCTGTCCCCTCAGGCACGTGTGGTTGCTTGAAAGCTGATGTTCCTGCTCACCTCTGACTGGAACAGGGTAAATCTCTAACCTGCTCACCATCTAGACATTTCTCGTCATTGCTGAGCTCTATTTCTGAAGAAATATACTTTGTTGGGTGTTGGAAGTGGCTTTTCTATGAGCTAAGCACGAATAACACTGTTCATATTGTGATTCTGATCCTAGTGTTAGTTGAGCAGAAAGAAGGGTGGAGAATGAAAAGAAAGGATTTCTATTGGTTGGTAGCAAGAGCAGATACTTTTGTAGAAGAACTATTCATGCAGCAGATATATGCAAATTAGGGACTTAACAGAGCGGCAGTGGCTTTTCCACACTCCTTCCAGTTCCAGCTCAGAGGAATTAAACCTGTGAGGGCACTGATGCAACCTCAGTCTTCATTGTCACACAGCCTGAGCACCCAACAAGGAGTAAGGCATTCCTAGTGTCAGATAAAACTGTGAAAAGGAGGTGATATCTAAAAACTAGCTCATCAGTTATGGTGTTAGCTATTTTTTTTAAGGGACTTGAGTGTGAAAACTGGTCTCTGTTGCATTTTTGTAACAGTAGGAGGGAGGACACAACCTAAATCCCCACCGAGTACGTATTTAGGACCTGAGTCAGCATCACAATTCACAGTGGAATATTATACAACTATGAAAGGTGACACACGGTCCAAGAAGATGGCTCAGTGGTAAAGGGCTTACCACACAAGCATGAGGCTTCTGCCATGGTCCCTGGAACCTACATAAAGCCAGATATGCTAATGTGCATCGTAAGAAAAAAAATAGAAAATATTTTAAAGGAGGACTAAAACCAGCCATGGTGGTGCAGACATTTAATCCCAGCAATCAGAAGATAGAGGTAGGCAGATCTCTGAGTCAAGGTCAGCTTGGTCTTCAGAGTAACTTCTAGAACATCCAAGACTTATTACACAGAGAAACCATGGAGAGAGGGAGGGAGAAAGAGAGAGACAGAGACACAGAGACAAAGACAGAGACACAGAGAAAAGAATAAATAAAAATACCAAAAAATTATGAATCAAAGGAAAAGAGTAGGAAAACAGGATGATACTATCCTACAATCAAACCAAATTATACCTTATAAAAATGTAAACCTGAGGATTTGACCCTGACAACAGTTCAAAAAATTCAGTAGACAGAAATAACACACTAGGTCTAGTATAGCTCAGAGTAGCTTGGTATTCCTGGAGCTGTGCATGACATTGGATTCTTCTGTCTCAAGCTCCTGTGTACTGGGGTTATGGCTCCAGCCCTGCTTAGATGAAATATTTTAACCTCTATAGTGTGTCCAAAAAACAGAAAAGCAAGTATCTTCCTCTTGTCACAGAATTGATAGGAAGTCTGTGTCCTTGCTATATAACAAGTGTCCTGCAAGTTAGCTTCTGTCCGGCTGATGGGGTCCCCACACTCGGCAAGAGAAAGAGTCAGTCAGTCGAGTTGCCTTGTTCCTTTGTTAACTATTTGTGATGGGCATAATCTGGCTTCTAGGTTAGCTCTCTCACTCCGGAACTTACTTCATTGTTTTTTGATTAGTTGTATGGAAAACACTTCAAGAGAAAAGAAAAAAAAATGAAATGAACCAAGGGAAAGGAAGAATGGAAAGAAGCTCTCTCTAAACTTAGCAGCCATTTCTTTGAACAAGTGAAAATAAATTGCTCTCATTTACATGAAATTACTATTTGGGGCTAGGGATAAAATTCAAGAAATATGGTCTCTCTTAATATAATTTAACTTCTTAATTATGTCTTAAAAGTAAATATACTATTCTTCCCAAACATTTGCCAGTGGGATGCTAATAGGTAGGGAAATTCAAGGCCACAAGAGAGAAACAAGCTTGTGTTGACTCACAGACTCAGGCCCAACTGTTTCATTGCTGTGCTAAGTAATACCACACTTTCTCTGTGCATGGGATGCCACTTCCCATTGTGACTGTCCCCTTGTTTCCATAGTAACAGCTGTTCATGTGATCAGCTTTCCACAGAAAGTTTCTTCATTGAGAGAGTCAAGGAAAGAAAAATAGCAAATAAACCAGAGCTCTGTATTCCACAGTAAGGATGGATGAAGTATTTGCTGAGCGAAAGAGCAAAATAGGAATGGTCTCACTGCAACGGAATGCTGGGCAGATGTGTGCTAACGTTTGCACGTGCAACCATCTCCAAGGGTCAGAGCAAAAACAGAAAGGTAGAAGGTTGTCCTGACTTCACTTTAGTCCCCGATTACAGTGCAAAGACGGCCATTCAAGCTGAAGGTTTAAACAGCTTCACTGTGCAGCTTTGAAGTACAAGGGTCAGAGTAATGTTAAGGAAATGACTCTGTTTTGGAGCAAACCTGCAGTGCTGCATTCCAGGTCTCCAAAGGCATGGGACCGTTTGTGTGTGTTAAATCACTTTTAAGGCCAAATGTGGTGTTTGCTGCTTTCCAGAGCTGCCTTGTGTTTCCAGCTTTTGCAAACTCTCATGGCCAAGTCCATGGTCTCTGACTCTGAGGCTGGATGCTGACATTTTCCTTGGAAGATGTTTAAACACTGACTGTTGTTGTTTGGTTTTTCAGATCATAATCTGGCACACTTTCTTAAAATGTTTAAGGTTCTGGCAGTTGACCAAATTAAGTTTGAAAGCTGCGTGAAAATTCTGACCAGGGTAAGGTCAAATCTTGCAAAATGACACGGTCTTGTGTCTAGCTGTGCCAGCCAGTGGGTTTGATAACACACGTCAAACAGACTTGAAACACTTTTAGAGGCATCAATCCACTCAAAAAATATTTATTACACAGCCACTGTGAACTGGACATATGAAATGGGTATATTTTTTTTTATTCATTTGTTTTTGTGCTTGTGTTTGAGATTGATTCTTCCTGAATAGTGTAGACTGGTGTGACTCGAAGCCTTCTCTCCTCTGCCTCCAGAAATCTGACATTACAGGCTTTGGACACCTTTCTTGATTTAGACATGTGTGTGTCTATCAGACAAAAATCTCTATTCTTGTGACACTTGAGTGTTGTGAGAAAACAAAAAAAAATTTAAAAAAAACGATTACAGGATATGATATAGGGATAAGAGCTAGCTAGTCAGTTGGGGAAGGGGTCTTTGTGAAAGAGGAGGGTCTTTAGAGCCCACTGAAAAGGGGCATTTGATCTTGAACTTGAGGAGGTAAGGGAGGGTGGCCAACAGAAAAGAAGGGGGAAAGAACCCAGGCAGGTTAGGCAGAGTGTAAACTTTTGAGACAGAATTTCCTGGAATATTCTAGAACCAAAGTGGATCCTATAGTTCTGCCTTTGCTCTTTAATCTGAATGAGTCCAGGGGTTGATTTAACCAGGAAAGTAGCATCTGCTGACTGAAGGATCCCATGAACTTTCTAGCCCTTGTTAGAAATGACTGAAGAGGATAAAAGTCAGGGTGTTGAAGGAGACCGTACAACTGTGGCGCATCATGGATAAGAAGTGGCAGATCCTAGAAGCGCATGTTGGTGTGGTTTGTTGGACTGTGGGGTAATTTAGAAACAACAGTGACTTTAATGGATAGGATGTGAGGCTGTAAAAAAGGAACTAACAGACTCCACATCTTCACTAGAGCAACTAGAAAGACTGGACTGTCTTTTACTAAGAAAGAGGAGGAATTGGGAGAAAGAACAAGGGCTCAGGGTTGGCCATGGTAGGCCTGGGGCATCTAAGAGAAGCTGTTGGTATTTGTGTGCCTGGAAGTCAGGAGATCTGGCTAGATCATAGGCAAATCTGTCAGTCAACAATGTCTAGAGTCATAGGTGTGACTAAAAGCCATGATACTCAATGCAAAGTCTCTGAGATGTAGGGCACTCAACATTTAGAGGTTAAACAACAACAACAACAACACAGAGAGGAACCACCCCAAAAGAGACTTAGAAAGAACGGCAAGCAAAAATGAAGTTGTAACAGAAGCTGAGCCGGCACACATTTCAAGGAAAAGTGAAGAAACTGAAGACATTTGGGTGGGTCATTTACTGGAATGCCAGAGGTAACTGAAGGAGACCTTGGTCCCTTCAGTAGCCATTGTACAAGTACTGTCCCCAGAGTAGGTCATATCCCATCTCTTGAGGCTGGACAGGGAGCTGAAGCAGATGCCTAGATGGAGAGTGACAAGACTCACAAGAATGGCTGGAATCCAGGCTGTAAAGACCTAAAAGGAAGGCTGATCTGTGTCACCTGCTGTGAAATTCCCAGTACAAAGACACCTGACAATGTTTTCATAATTGTCTTTTCTTCTTTTTAAGTACTTTCAAATCTCTGAGTAGTTTCTGCATCTTTAATTCTCTGGAGCAACTAAGTGGGGCAGTGGAGTGGCAGAGGTAGATTGGGGAACTTGCTCAATGGATCATATACTCGTTTCACAAGCTTGAGACCTGAGTTCAAATCCCCAGTGTCATGTCCATGTAAATGCTAGGTGGTTGTACCACTCTACCTGTGATTCCATAGCTTGGAAGATGGAAGACAGACAAGGAGAAAGCTGTGTTCACCTGGGGACCTTGCCTCAGTGATAAGATGGAGAGCCATGGAAGAAATGTCAGTCCCTCTCAGATCCCCCATGTTCACAAACACTCACAGACATGCTTGTGCTTGAAAGTACGCATACTCATACACATGCAAAATAAGCAAGACAAAGAAAGCATCATTGCTGTAGTCCATGTAACACATTGTGTTGCCAACTTTCTGAGACGCTCTTCAGGGTCTGGCAGTTTATCCAATCCAAATGCATTTGTATTCAAATCAGCTCTATTTGCATACACATTCTTCCCTCCTCCGGTTTTTAAAAGTTTGTTTCTTAGAACCCCACAGGTAGAAAATTTGTTCATCTCATTTGAAAGTTGTGGTGCTGTGGTAGGAGAGAAAAGAGAAAGTTAAATGAGATACTCACACCCATCATAAAACATAACGGCATCCTGAACGCTGGAGCATAGAGAGGGCCCCCGCTGACAGTCACCACCTTCTTCATAGAGTCGTCATGGAACTCCATCTCAAATTGATTCACCAGATGCCTCTTCATGTAGGAAAAACTGTTACATTGTTCTAGGCAGCCTAAGAGAACAACAGGGCATGGGCTAAGTGGGCCAGAGCAGAGGCTGAGGCCTGTAAAAGAGAGCCCGACCCCCAGTGCATCTTCTCCAGAAGCTGAGCTTACCTCCCACCACGTCTGGGAGACAATCTCTTCATAATCAGACTCAGCTTTTGGTCCCAGCCTAAAGTGAGACTAGTTCTAGCCAGTCACAGGATAATGGTGCCACTGAAGGGAAGGCTGAGCAGTCCTCTGGGTCCCTGCCATGTGACCCTACTGAGGTTTCTACCTCTAGGCAGCACCAGCCAGCTAATAGTGGCCTCAAAAATGAAGGGAAGACAGCCTTATGTGTGTTTGGCCGAAGGTGACTACATTTTACTTGTTTAAGTTTTACTTTTTGGTTGCTTTGGGGATCCTAAAGAGAGATTGCCTTTCTTTTTTTCTTGTCTCTGACCCCCATCCTTCTAGTTAAAAACTGATCAATTCCACATTGTTGAAATGGATAGGCTGTGATTGTATTGGCCAAATTAAGCATCTATAATCACATATTTCCTCTCTTTTGTTTGTTAGTGGTTCAATTTTAATATATGGGGCAGAAATTTCATTTAATGGAGAAGTGATTTTCCTATCGTCTTAGGGTTCTTTAAACTGCAGCTCATCTCCATTCAAGAGTTTTCCTGCTCTGGAGCCCTCAGCAATGAGTGAATTCCAAGTCCTGTTTCCACCAAACCACGCACTTCTTACAAAGGTCCAGTAGCTGGTGCATTTGTTGATGAATGGGCCATTTCTTCCCATGTTTTGCACACATGTGAGATTATGCAGGAGAACCATACCTGCTACAGCCTTCGGCACAGCCTTTTATTCAGGTCACCACAGCCATCAGACTTGTCACCATGCCAATCTGTATTCAGATGCTGTTAGTGCTTGGAACTTGTAGAATGTTTTCAGGTACAACTGGTTAATTCTCATCACTAGGAACATCACAATCCTGCAGCTGTCCAGCTGAGCCCTGGCAAGAGGGTCTTCACTAGTTGCATAGGCTCTGGTCCTTATGCATTTCCGTATCTTGGTGTGAGCATGGCTCTCTCTGTGCCTGCTAAAGCTCCATGTACTTTTATCCTTGGTTTATTTGGTCATTCACTTGAAAGTTTAAGCCCCTGTCAGGAGTCATTTGCAAGGAAATACTTGGCTGTTTTTTTCATCACATTTTCTGACTGATCCAACCCTCCTCTGTGAAGTAAGGGACAGATGTCATGGTGCAGTAAGCATTACTTGGCCTATTCTGTAGTTTGTCTATTTCTAAAGTTGTCTCTGTCTAGTGTGTCATGAGCCCTCTTGAAGATAGGTTTAAGAGTAGATAGGGGTTAAGGTAGGTGCCTGCCTCCCAAGGAAGATCTAAGTTTGATCCCAGAACCCTGAGTCAAAAATACTGGCAATGGGGTGGGATGTGCACTTGTAATCCCAGGACTTCGAAGGAGAGGGTGCAGAGATACTGGGCTCACTGTCCAGTAAGCTCCAGACTCAGAGACACTGGCTCAAAATAAGGCAGATAGCATCTGAGTTACAACGCTTGAGGCTGTCCTCCTACCTCCACATGTATATATACATACACATGCTTAAATACATACATACACATACACTACTACACCACTGATAGAGAGAGAGAGAAACATAGTTATGTAACAATTTGAACTTCTTAGGGTTAGTGTGACAGCATAAATATTAAATCTTTGCCAACCATTTGAAAAGGGGGCAGAGATAGGAGAGGGCCTGTCTCTTCAAACTCCTCTCTTGAAAGAACACAGCCCATCTAATGCTGAAAATAGGAATTTTTAGTGTATGGAGACCAAACTGTTGCTTCCTTTAGCAGAAATATTAATGGAGTATTATGTCTATTTTTGAGAATGTTGAAAGTGATAATTCGAACAGTATCACACTTTTCTGTATAGTAAGTGGTCTGCTGCTGCATCCCTGATGTATTTTACTGGCTAGTGTAATTTATGTTTCTTAATTTGTGGACTGTTGTTTATAAGCTATGAATTGAAACTACCAGGGTAGAATGGATGAGGAGGGATTCCAAGATGGCTAAAATAAGCTAAGAGAAATGCAAACAACTTGCACTGTGTGCAGGAGAGGGTCAGGAATAGAATGTATTTCTTTGCGTGGGTAGCACCAAAGAACAGGACACAGTAACAACCAGGAGTGACTGAGTTCAGCCATAAACTGTACTTGTGCACACTGTTGCAGATTGTATTAGAACAGGTTCTTTCCTCCCCTGAGTGCATTCCGACCAGCAGTAGGTATTGGTCTGGAGATCTTTCTGTTTCTGGCAGCATACAAGAGCCAGAGTTTCCAGCTGCTGAGCGTCTGAGTCAGGGTCTGAGTCTTGCAGAAGATGATCTGAGAGGTCCCACACTTCCTAACTAATTCTACTGCAGCCTGCAGCAGCTTTCTCTGGGAGGGAGCTTTTCAAGCAAACTCTGCCCTGGGTTAAGACCCCTCGAGGCAATGAACATGGGTGATCAGGGCTGCTGTAAGCAAATGTCACACAAATGCCCAGGCAGGGGACATCCATGGACCCTTGGCCTCAGTTCAGATGATCAGGTCTCTTCCTTAAATTAATTATAATTAACACTTATGCTAGAGAAATTTCTACAACTTTTTTTCAGCTTTTCTTCCCAAAAGCCTCAAAAAAGAGATATTTCAAAATACGAATGTTAAAGAACTTCTATGAGAACACAAACGAAGAGACTATGCCATACACAAGGCTGCACACTTTTTTTTAATAGAAAAAGATTAAAAATATGCATTAAAATTTCTTGACTCCAAGTAGGGTGCTCTTTCAATGATGCCAGCCTTGTTGAGTACTTTATGCATCCCGTGGCCACAGGAACTTCTCCATGCCTGTAGAGTCAGAGCTCAGGTACAAAGGCCATTTTCCCTGTGCTTATAGCACACGGGGAATCAGCCAAGCACATGCCACCTTGTTTTTCTTCCAGACCATTTCAGCTTTACCTTTTAGGAGGAAAATTTCATCAGCTTGGTGACAGTAAGTTCTGAGGTCCTCAGCCTTTACAACAGACACCTGAATGCCTTTTAAGGTACTTGCTGTGTGTGATTCATTTGTAGTTTGATGCTTTGTAAGGTACATGGACAGATTTTGATTGAGAAACATTTGAGAAATGCTGAGCATATCAGCCTGATGACATAACAGTGACTAACAGTGCTGGTAAGTTGCTGGAATTGCAATGCTGTTAACCTTCTCTTGATTCAGCGTGTTTACCCCAGTTTGTTTTATCTTGCCTTGTAAATGGCCTTGTTGGCACTGAAACACTAATAAGCACTGTTGTCCTTTCTCACAGAGCTCACTCCTATTTGTGCCAGCCATAGGCAATGTATTCCAGACATACCAGAATTAAACGTAAGATTTTGGAGAACATTTTTATTGACTTGGAATAAAAGAAAAGCGCATAAATCACAATTATTAAGGAGATGATAGTGCGCCTACACACTGGGAAAATAAGCGACTTAGACACAATCAGAGGCATCCATTCTAATGCCACATCTACAATGGACAAACTTTTCTTAAACTACTGGGAGGCAGTTGAAAATAAGAGACTAGGATAATGATTTCCATCAAGCCTTTCCAAGAGAGATTAGCAGAGAACATATATGCACAATAAACACAAAGCCTTTAGTTTATTCAAAGAAGACAGAACTAAAAACAGCTGAGTACCAAAAGAAACACAAGGAACCATGAAATCATGGCACTGGCAGCTAGTGTCTCTGAAAGCTTGGTGCTTCTTGAGTAAACAAGAAACAAGGCATTAGGGCTGCCATGACTCCACAGTAAAAAGCACATTCTCTTATTTGAGATGATCCAAGTTCAGTTCCCAGCACCCATGTTGGACAGCTCACAACCACTTATAACCCCAGCTCTACTGAATTCAACCTCCTCTTCTGGCCTCTGCAGACATGTGCCAGTCACACGGAAGCACACATAAGTGTAAAAAACAGAAAGAATGAATGGAAAGGATTAAGATGACATTCAGACAAACACAGCAAACTGGGGAAATAGTATGGTCCATTAAATATTACTTCAAACACAAAGACCCATGTCAGTCTCAAGAACAGACTTTAAAAGTCAGGCATGGTGGGTTGTGATTGCAATCCCAGTGCTAGGAAGAGTTCTAGAAGCAGGGGACTCTTGGGGCTCCCTGGTCAGCCAGCCTAGCCTACTTGGTAAGCTTCAAAACTGTTAGACCCTGTTTCAAAGCACAAGGCAGAGAACCTGATGAAAGACACTCAAGAATTTCCTTGGTTGCTACAACACACACCACACACACACACACACACACTTATATAAGAACACATACACAAAACATGAATGAAAAATGGCTTAAAATTAAGGGCAGATGAAAACTAAAGGTAAAAAGGAGAAGAAATCAAATAACATTTTAAAGACTTTTTTTTACTTCAATTTTGTGAATTTTATTTATGCAAAGACTAGTAAACCTAACTGATTGAGGGTTACATTGATGTTAGGACGTTGTAAATAACATAAACCTGCACGGAGAACTAAAGTACAGTATCTATGCTTGGGCTCTGTCTGTGATTTAGCCTTTCACCTCTGTGTAATATTTAGCCTCTCCACGTCTCAGTTCCATGTTTTTAGCAGAATGTTTTTCAGCCTTAGTGGTGGTTCTCAAACTTTAGACTGTCCCAGGATGCTTGTGGAAAATGCATGTTTTCAAACCCCACATCCAAGCACTGGATGGGAAACAGGAAGATGCAAGAACTTGAGATTAGTAATGGGCCAGTTGGGATGTGGCCAGTTAAGGTAAAGACCACCACTGATTGTAAGAGCTATATCAAACATAAATTTTAGCATGTAAAATTTGCTCATAGTGACATATTAGAAATTTGACATAATGCATGTTGGTGGAAAAACCTATGCTAGCCCAGGATGTCCAAAAACTCCCTTCTTAGCCCAGGCTGACCTCAAATTCCTTTCAACCCTCATGCCTCAGCTTCCTAAAGTGTTGAGATTACAGGCATGGGCCAACACACTGTTGAAAACAAATGTTTTAGAATATAAAGTTAAAAGGATTACCTAACCCAGCTTCTCTAAAGGGACAACATACAACATAGGAAGCTGAAGAAAATTGTTGAACATCATATCACCAGTGGGGTGACCCAGAAGATATTTTGCTTTTTTCCTTTCATTAATTTGATCTATACCAAAAGATTCAAAGAAGAGTTCAGTATTTTCAAACAGATTCAGGTAAGGCAAGGGTGAGTCCCTTTAGTGGATCCCTTTGCTTTATGAAAAAAACATGTTGGAGCTTGAACTGTGAACAGTTAATGAATACAATTATGACTTACAGCTCTATAATGTGTCTTTTTCTTTATCTCAATAAAAACTGAAACAATGGATGCAGTCATGATACTACATGTGCTGGGTATAAAATTTGAAATAAATTATGAAATTCAATGACACAATATTGGCTTAACTTTCATGTGGCTATTCACCTTTCTTTCTTTCCTTCCTTCCGTCTCTATCTTTCTTTCTTTCTTTCTTTCTTTCTTTTCTTTCTTTCCTTTTCTTCTTCTTTCTTTCTTTTCTTTCTTGCTTTCTTTCTTTCTCTTCTTCTCTTTCTTTTCCTTCCTTCCTCTTTCCTTCCTTCCTTCCTTTATTCATTTTGAGACAGAACCTCAGGACATGACTCTGTTTGGGCTTGAACTCAAGATTTAGATTAGGCTGGATTTGAACTTGTAGAACTATCCCTGTCTTTGGGTTCCTCAGTGCTAGGATTACAGTTGTGAAACATGGCACATGGCATATGAATTCCAGTTTTACTGGGGTTTTGCAAAGCTGCCTTCTGCACAAATAATGTTTTCAGTGTACTTTTTTTTCTGTTGCCATTGCTTTTTTTTGAGACACGGTTTCATACTGTAGTTTAGTCTGTCCTGGATCTCACTATGTAGCCAAGACTGAATCTCAAATTTATGTCAATCCTCCTGCCTCAGTCTTCTGAGTATTGAGACTTTAGCTGTGAGCCACCATGCCCAGCTAGTATTTCTCATTCAATATGACACTTCTGTTAAATTAATTTTGGATTTGCTACAAATAACAGAATAAAAATACTAACTAATAATATTTGAGGTACACAGAGGTCACTCCTTCACCTATCACATTTCTGGAGATAGCTTACTTCTGATAGTCATCTAGTAATTGAAAACATTAAGGACAATGTCTCTGTCAGTCTCCTGTGATTTATCTCTTGGTTTCGAATCTCCAGGGATCACATCAGCATTTAAACACGAGGAAGGTAGAATTTGGGACCCACATCAAAAGAAACTTGTCTTCTTTTGTTGGAAAAGCACAAGGCTTCCCAGAAGGACACCCTTCCCCAGTCAGACATGCATCTCAAAACTCTGCCACACCCCCATTCCAATAGCCAAGGAAGTTGGAAAAAAAAGTGCCTTACAGAAGCTTCTGTAAAGGAGATCATCAAAGGGAGGTCAGGAGTTGGTGTGCCGAGATCCAGGAGCCTCTGCTGTCACTGCAGTGTGACCTGAGGCCTGGCTGTGTCTCCTGTACAAACCCAGCTGGAAGCAATCCCTGGGCCTTTTATCTTTTCTACTAAGATCCCTCCAGGCCTTTCGCCCTCCTCTCCCTTCTTCCAACACAAAGTGACTAGATTCCCAGAGACCAGACATACCCACAGTGCTGGCCCTTAAGACGTGATTGCAGGACAGCCAGGGCTACATAGAGAAACCCTGTCCCGAAAAACCAAAAAAAAGACATGATTGAATCATCCCTGAGATTTTTGGACAATCTCACTCCTCAATGTCCTTTTCTACCTTGCCTGAACATGACTGCGGGGCTGGGAAGGTAGCTCAGCAGGTAATACAATTGGCATCCAAGCATGAGGATCGGATTTTTGGTTCCCCAGAACCATGTGAAAATAACTGGGCAGGGATGGCAGCCACTTGTAACTCAGTAATGAGAGTCAAAACAGTTGTAACAAGAAGGCAAGCAGCAGCAACAACAACAACAAGGAATTGATAAAAACCCAGGCCTTGCAACAACAAGGAATTGATAAAAAAACCCAGGCCTTGCAAGAGACCTTGTCTCAATAAACAAAATAGAGGAAAGTCCAGGAAGACACCTGATATCAAGTTCAAGCTGTGACAGGCACTTGTACGCATTGCAAATGTATTCCCTGCACATACATGTGCACCACCACACATGGGGTACACGCAGGTGTGCATCTTCAAAGTATGTCAAAGTATGTCTTAATTCATAAGTCATTTTTAACCAGTAACTTTTAAGAAATACATTTATTTATTATCTGAGAGAGGAGGTGTACACATACCACTGCACCTTTGTGGAAGTCAGATAACAACTTGTGAAGGTCAATTGTCTCTTTCTGTCACGTGGATTCTAGGGATCAAGCTCAGGTGCCAGGGTTGGCATTAAGCACACTTACCCGCCCAGCCATCTCACCAGCCCCCAGATAACTTTTTATATTGAACCGGAAAAGAATTGGAAACACCTTGTGTTGACCTCAGATCTGTCATCCACCGAGACTTTTCAGGGAAGGTGATGCTGAAGTCTCATGGAAAGGTGAGGACTTCCACACAGAAACTTGTTTTGATGACTATTCCCTGACCTGAGAAGGTATATTGGTGGCTACTGTCAACACAAGAGAAAATTTTCCTTGAACTGGGTCTGATTTCGCCTGTGTGGAAAGACTGTATGACTCATGGCTGGCCTCTTCTGCTGGCTTGGCTTGAAGGAGCCTCTGCACTGTGACATGAAATGGATTGCAAACAGTTGTCTTCAGTATGCTCACTGGAGAAAAGCAAGATACTTCATAAGGGAACCCTAGACAAACAACTGCAGTTAAAGACACCACGGGGTGTAAGCACTTCCAGATGGAGACCAGTTTCTCATCCCACTCTCCACAGTTCTCACTTGAAACCATTAATGGGAAGGATGCTTTGGAGAAGAGTTCCTCAGAATCCTTGGCCCGCCTTCCCACCCTAGTAAGGCTAAGCTAGAGTTCAAGGGGTAAACACAGTCAGATAAATGATCTTGGTCTATTCCCCATAGTCTATCAACACAGACTCTTCAGAAGGGAGGGGGGACCATCTGAGGAAAAGAAGGCTTTCTTGGTAGAACATCTTGAGTGGGCTGTTTTTCTTTTAGGAAATTAATAAGACTTTGGGTAGTCTTTAGGAAGACCTAGTGGTTAGGGGAGCGGCATAAAGGAGGAACTTCAAGACACAAGTTGGAAATAGCAGGCAACAATTATTTGCACCACAGAGCTGCCTGCTTTGTTTCCCACTTTGGAGCGCTCTGGGAGACCTCCAGGTTTTGATTTGTTTATGCCCACAAAAAAAATTCACCCGTTTTCCCCTCCCCTGGCCAGTCCTTGTCTCTTATGACTCCCTGTACAAAGGGCAGGGGTTTTGCTTGAAGTAAACCCACATGTATTTCAACTAAATAAATAAATGACAAGAAATTAAAGTCAGGTATTTCATGTTGTTCTTTTCTGGCTGGCCCTATCAGGCCTGGGATGCTGGCTAACAGGTGAAGGGAATTCTGTCTTTGGAGATGTGTACAGTGAATCACAACTCAGAGGACATCTAGTGAGGACACTCACTCCTTGCTCCTCTGCCTTGGGCCTTAGATAACAACAGGATGTGGCTTTTTAAACACATGTTAGTTCCTTCAAGTGGCCTCTTTCAGTTTCATTCTGCTTGGGCACTACAAAAAATAATCCACAGTTTTAAAGTCATCTATTTTTCTTGCCATTAATGTATTTTTGTTTTAGTTTTAACCATGTCAGGACCACATACTACTCAGGCACTTGAGTACATACATGTCCACATATGTTTTAATCAGTACTCTATACAACTAGACGAGATGGTTATGCAGTAGGCAGATACTCATGCGCACAAAAGGAGTTTCGTTTTCTGTAACTATGAAGATTGACAGTTTCCCTCGCTGCGCTGTTGCTCAACTGTCTGTGCCACTGCACTTTCTGATAACCAGTGATTTTAGCCGCCAGGACCCAAAAGATATCAAGACTCATGAATAGATCCTGGTGAGGATACAAGATAATTAGCTCTAGAGGCAGGCCCAGGTAGAGAGATGCATGTGCACTTTGGTCAGAAACAGAAGGGTGAGTGAGAGTCGCTGGAGCAGAAGAGACCGGCCTGTGATTTTGCTGTTTCTGTAGCTCCCTGTTCTCTTCATCTCCCCTCTGTCCTCTCCTGGTTCCTTTGTCTGTCTCTTGCTACTCATCTAGTATGTATCACCTTCTACCTCTTCATTTCCTCCTTGCCTTCTCTCCCAGAACCCAAAGACATACCATGAAGAGGGAACCAGAGAGCCATCCAGCTTGTGGGTAGAGGAATGCTGTAGAATTGTTAAATTTCAAGTTTAGGGAGCTGAAGAGGTTAGCGGTTAAGAGCGCTGGCTGCTCTTGCAGAACACTGGAGTTGCACTCTGAGAATCCCCATCAGGAAATCTTACAACCGCCCATAACCCCAGCTCCAGTGAATTGGATGCCCTCTTCTGGCCTCCAAAACCACCCACATACATGAGCACAGACATACCTGCACATATACAAACATACAAATTATCGTCAAATATTTAAGAATAAATAAAAATGTTAAGTTTCGTGTAGCCCTTACACTTACACATGATAAAGGAAACATTTCCATTTCAGTTGATACTATCCTAAAAAGCCAAAGATCCTTTCCTAGTTTTTCCTCATAACAAAGAATTTCTTAGATGGTAGATACTGTTCTTATGCTGCCTGAACAGATACCTTGAGAGAGAAGTCATTCCACATCTCACATCAAAGATTCCATGCATCGCATGTTTGCTGAATGCCCGATAGATATCTGCATCTTGTTTATTCATAAAAAAAAAATACACCGTGAGTTTGAATTGTGAACCTGAACAGTGCTCAGCATTGAGACCCCAAGGGGTCAGCCGGATTCTTACTTAAGACTACTGCCTACTGTAGTATAAGCACATCAATCTCAGCTGGGCATGGTGGTTCAGGCCTTCAATTCCAGCACTCGGGAAGCAAAGGCAAGTGGATCTCTGTTAGTTCTGGTCTACAAAGCAAGTTCCAGGCCAGCCAGAGCTATATAATGGGACCCTGTCTCATCAAAACAAACAAAAAGTAATTTCAGGGTGCTAAGAGAAGGTTCCCAGTTTCAGAGAGAGGTGATATTAAACAGTGATACAAGCCAGTTATCTCTCCCTTAAGGGAATAGAAGGCCTCCTGGAAATTTGGCATGAAAACCAAGTTTGTATAAATCCCAAGGTTTTTCTACAACTGCACTGCACAATTGGAAATGTTTCCCACAGAAGAGCCTTTCTAAGTGCTCAGTGTGTGACCTGGAATCAGAAAACTCTGTATCGTGTCTGTGTTTTGACAACTGGAGTTTACATTTTCAAGGTAATCCTGCTTCTCTTTACAACGTTCCTCTTGCTGCTCATGGTTTTCTTCTTGCAATAATTTGCTGAGTCTGAGTTTGACACCACCTTTAGATCAGAAATATTCCTGTCTTCTCAGGCTGCTCTGGGCTCAGGCTTCCTCTTCCTGGATTTCTGTGGAGAGAACTGTAGCATGCAGCACAGTCAGACTGTGTATCCTCAGCTGATGTGTTTGGGTCGTCTCAGGTGTTGAAGAGGACTGAATTCCTTTCAGCATCATCTCAGTTCATTGGTTGGTTTAGAATAAGAGATGTCTGCATGTCTTCTATTTAATAAATATTTTATTAGTCACCCACTCTGCAGAATCAGAATCACAGTTCACATGCCTGTGGTAATACCAGGTGACATGGGAAGACAAGCATCCAATACTTGTTTGTAGCCATGATAAAAGAACAGAGGACAAATACAGGTTTCTGTGAACACATGTCCAAGGAACCGACTTTGGATGATAAGCAAAAGAATGGAAAGGCTTCCTGGGGAGGTCGTATTTCATCTGAACTTGGAAGGGTAAGCAGAATGTACCTTCAGATGAAAGGATGAACGCAGACCCTAAGCCTGCAGGGAACATGAAGGTGTAGGGTAGCTGGGCCAGCAGGGCCTCTGCAAAGATGGCAGAGAGGGATGAAGGGAAAGTGTAGAATCTGTGCCTGAGCTCGGGCACCCCATTTCTGACTTGCAGGCCTGACTCCACTGCTCTATCAGTTTTTAAAATGTGTTTTGTTTGTGTTTGCATGGCCTCCAAATAGCAGAAAGTCTATCTTATTTAGACTAGGGTATAAGGGGAAATGTACCTACATAAAACAAAGTCTGAAGTACTCCAGTGTCAGAACACATCTTAGATCAACCCAAGTCCAGCCTCAGCCTGTGTTCTGCCTGCTCCCCATCCCCCACTCCCCATCTGTGGTTTTGCCCTCCCCTCATCTAGAAAAGGCCTGGCCCAGGCACAGACGCCCATTCAGGCTGGAGGAAGAGGGAAATGTACTGTACTGGGTCCATTTTCAGAAAAGCTCATAGTCCCAGGAATCCCTGGTGAATATCTTCCTGTTCCTCACTGGCCAGAACACAGGCTAAACAACAAAGAACTGGAGAGAGAGAGCAGCAAGCGGAGAGCGGCTTCAGGGACACAGATGACATTTGACTCGGCTTTCCTGCTTCCTCACTTTAGACAAGGACCCAGCTTTCACATCCGAATGGGGAAAGCTGGGCTCTGAGGACCTCTACCTCAGAAGTGCTAGGCATTACTTAGCTTTCAGTCAACAGGATTTCCCACAGGGCGCTACAGTCTGGTCACAAAGGGCTGGGTAGTCCATCCCACTCTATCCTTAATACAGTGAGGAGACACTGAACAGCTTCAGGGAGGCAGCATGACTGAGCCCTCAGTTTATCCTTTAACAGGCATTTCCCATTTTATGCAGGATTTCAACACAATGCTGTCTTCAATGTCTTTGCTCTGGGCATACTCTTTGTAAATCTCCTTTGGCCACCTCAGTTGTTCTGAGATGTGTAAAGTTAGAATCAAATGCAGGTGTCTGGGTTCCTTTGATTTTGACTTTTTAAAGATATATATTTTTTTTGACTTGGGGCAACTTAAATGCCAGAACAACAACATAACATCTGTCGGGGGTTTTCAACCCTGTTTGGCTGACAACACACCTATAGTTTAGTAAGGAATTAGCCCTACAGATTTGACTGCACTTACTGACCTTCTGCCCTGCTACTAAGAGCCATGGCTCTCTTACTGTGTCTAAAGGAACCAGTATGCATTCCTTTGCTCTCCCCCGCACCCCGAGGCCCTTCCACTTCCTTCCTATAGCTTTTTTTAGAAACAAGTGTGTTTTTCTCACGTCCGGCAACAAAGGATGTTTTGTGCTGCTACCGAAGTTGTGTGTGTGTGTGTGTGTGTGTGTGTGTGTGCTACTTCAGAACTCCTAGAAAGTGCTCTCTGTATCTACATAGAGTTAGTAGAACTTTATCTCTAGTGAAAGTCTCTGATGATTATTCTTGTCTTCGTGTGGCTTTGCCACAACCGAGCTTCAAAAGCACTTTCCTGTGAATTTTAAAGTGATCTAAATACAGCCTAAGTTGAAATTAACTCAGTTCCCACGTAAGTTTTTAATCCCTTAAAAACGGAGTCTAAGAAATTTTGCTTGGTTTTTTTTTTTTGTTTGTTTGTTTTGAGAAAGGTCTTCTGTAGCTCAGGCTGGCCTCAGACTTGCTAAGTACTTAAGGATGACCCTGAGATGCTGATCCTCCTGCCTCATCTCTCTGCCATCACTACGCCCATTTTCTATGCATTTCAAACATTGTCATCTATCCCTCGAATATCCTGTGTAAGGACCACTACGGGCGGAGAGAGCCAGGATGAGCAAACCTAAGTGCTGGTGACATTCGCAGAGAAAAATTGCCCGTCTCAGTACATCATCCCATGTAGCCATTGGGTACCTCCTGGCATTACCCATCTCCATGCAATTGTACATTAGCCAGCAATGAAACAAAATGATGTAAACAAAACTGTTAGCCAACTGAGAGGTACACCACAGACCTTGAGAGAGAATTTACCTTCCACAATGTACACATGCTTAGGAGTCTTATTTTTTTCTGGAAAAAAAGGAATGAGGTCTGTACCCCAGGCTTTCTTCCTCAATGGACAAAAAATTAGTATGAACTGAGCCTTGAAGCCTTCAGGCATATTTTGGGTTTGGTGTCATGTGCTACCTGAAACACCCACCCCAACTCTGCCCAGTCCAATCAAGATATTTGGAAGAGACAGCACGTAACTGAACACTGACTAGCCATCCCCTTGGCTGTTTCATAAACAAAAGAATATTGGAGATCTTCTACCTGCTTTTAGTAAATGACAAGCCCTGTAGTCAAGATATAGAGATGTCTTATCTGTGTGGACTCATAATTCCCCTTACACTGCTAGGAAGAAGAGGGCTTTTAATCTGAGATCAGCTTGATTTCTAAATTCTTTGGCATTTGGCATTTTAACTCAGCATAACTCAGATGGCTTCTAATAGTTATCTTAGGATTGATTTTTTTTTCTTTTCCCTTCCCCCCCCCCTTAACTCTACAAATCAAAAGATTTAGAAAATCAAAGCCAGCTTTTCTTGAATTGTCTCAGAAACAAAAGGAAGCCGTGGAGCGGATGTGGATGAGCTGGTCAGCTCATTTTCACACATGACGCAAACACTGTTGGCCTTCTCCCTCCCAAGTACCAGTGTCTTCCAAGCAGAGCAACGCCGTGATGCCATCTGGAATAGTATGCAAAAAATAATAATAAATAAATAAATAAATAAATAAATTCAGGGCCTATCAGTTTACTTTTAAGGAGCTAAGTAATTTAAGGAGATTGGATGTTTTAATTTTTACACATTTATTTATTTATTTATTTATTTACATATTTACTTATTTATTTATTGTTTGTGAGAGAGACAGAGAAACAGTGAGAGATGGGGGACAGAGAGACCACACACACACACACACACACACACACACCCCTGCCTGTGTCAGAGGCTAACTTTTATGCATCCTGGGAATAGAACATGGGTCTTTGAGCTTGGCAGTAGATGCCAGGGGGCACAATAAAGGAATCGTTGGGATGAATATTCTGTAGTGTGTTTAGGGGGAAGGTTTTATTGTGAATAATATTGTGAGTAAGAGACAGAAAATATCTAAAGAGATCTGGAAGAGCCCAGAGCAGAGGGGAAAAGAAAGCAGATTTGACCAGGGCTACCTGCTAGAGGAGGGAAGAGCAGAGGCAGGGAAACCTTGTCCTTGGAAAGAGAACAAATGGGTATCAGGAAGGAGGAAAGCCTGTGGGGTGAGAAGGCCTACTGTGGACTTGGGAAAGTACAGCAGGTACTCGTGTGTAGGGGCTAAGGGAGCTTGGGGACTTGGGTTTTGCTACGCAGTCACAGGTATAGTCAATAGAGTCATAGGTCCTTCAATGGGGGTGATGCCATCTGGCATGTGGGAGCTGGTTTCACAAACTCCTTAAGAATGACTTCAGTTTATTCACTGTTCTGGTGTTATGAAGAGAAACCATGACCAATGCAACTCACATTAAAGAAAACATTTAAGTGGGGGCTGGCTTACAGTTTCAGAGGTGAGCTACTATAATCATGTTGAGGAGCATGGTGGCAGGCAGGCTTGGTGATAAAGAAGTAGCTGAGAACTACATCCCAGGTAGGAGAGAGAGAGAGAGAGAGAGAGAGAGAGAGGAGAGAGAGAGAGGCAGAGAGAGAGAGAGAGAGAGATCAAGCTTGAGTTTTGAAACCTCCATGTCCATCCCCAGTGAGATACTTTCTCTTCCACAAGGCCATACCTCCTAGTCCTTCTAATCCTTTCAAACAGTGTTACTCTCTGGTGACATTTATATATATGAGGCTATGGAGCTGTCCTTACTCTAACCACCACATGGGCTTTTATATAACCACTGGAAAATTCTCCTATTGTCAGTTTGAGCTCATTTCTGGATAAATAGGCTACCTGAGACCTAACAGGCAGTTGGCAAGTGCTGTTACATGCTGAGCCTTCTCACAGCCCTGGGAAGGTTATAAAAGTGGGCCGTATATGATGTAGAAACTCAGGTTTTTATATCACTAGCCTAAACTGGGCCACACCTATGCCCATAAACAAGGCAAGCTTGTGCACAGGTTTGTTAGAAAGATGATGATGATGATGATGATGATGATGATGATAAAGACAGTTGCCTTGTGGGTTGTGGGACATGCAGAAAGTATGATTGGCAGAGAACATGCCAATATCAGGATGCCTGTGTTTCACTCAGCTGTGCTGTCTGTGGCAGCCATGACCCTGAGATAGCCCAGTGTGACTGTTCCGTGTATCAGTCTCTCCTCTGTGGGTAGCTGTTGCTGAGGAAGGACAATGTGACGGAGAGTTGGCCTGCAGAATGGCAGAACAGATTTCAGCAGGTAGGCTTGGCAGCTGGAGCTGGGTTCTGAGAGCTCCCATACGGGAGACACAAAGGAGAGAACAAACTCAAACTGGTTGGTGTGAGGCTTCAAACCTTCAAACTCCACCTTTAATGATAAACTTCCTCCATCAAGAGCCCATCTCCTAAACCTCCTTAAACAGAATCACTAACTGGAGACTAAGTGTTCAAAACCAGGGCTATAAGGGACATTGTCACTCAATCCACTTTATCCCTCTCACTGATCCTCAGAGGCCTGTGGGTGATACACCCACAGGAACAATGGCCATGACATTGGTCCGCTCTTCCTGACTCCTATGACTAATATGTGCATATAAAGAGCTAACGTATTGAAAGGATTGGAAACTGTGAGTCACACAAAGTCCTCTGTCTAGTTGTGTGCAGCCTGCAAAGTATTGCAATAGGCAAAGGAGGTGATGTTGACACACAAGTCAATACACTGGGAATCTTTGGTGCCCAATAAATAATGGTTTACTTCTTTATTATGTCATATCTGTGTGTGAGATGGTGAGGAGGAGATAGGGGGAAAGGGGGGGAGGTAGGGAGGGAATGAAGCAAGAGAGAAAAAGAGAATGCACTTCTAAATAACATAAAGAACGTAAATTTCTTTTGGACAGAGTACATAGAAAAATAAAAATTAACTAAGCCATAGAGGAATGCTCTTGCCACTATATCTGTGCTCAAAATAACTTTTGGTTATGTGTGTTCAATGTTTTAGTTTAGAGGATTGATTTTGTTAGGTTTTGTTTTATTTTCAATTGGTAGTTTTAAGTGTTTGGTTTGGTTTGTTGTTTGTTTGGTTGTTTTGTTTGTTGTGGTGGTGGTGGTAGTTGGTTTTTGAGCCAAGTTTTCACTGTGTAGCCCCGGATGTCATAAAACTCACTATCTAACATGGGCTAGCTTTGAACTCACAGGTATCCTCATACCTCAGCTCTTGAATGGTGGGAGTCTAGTCATAAACTGGCATATTCTGCTTACTAATGGTTTGTTTGGTCTGTAGTGACAAGATTCTTTCTTTTCACCTAACTTTCTGTAACACTTTCATCATGGGCAGGACTTTTAATACCTCCCAAGATGGCTGAGGTTCAACGGAGGTTGTTATCATATAAGCCCAGCTCGCTAAACCATGCAGCACCTCAACAAGTAAACAAGTAAAACCAACTGTGGCCACAGCAAGTGCTTGAAGGAAGCTCAGAAATGGAACCCTTACCCTGCTCTGAAAGAATCCCATGTACCCCTTCTATTTTTAGTAAAACAGAAAGAAATAGTTGGAGGACCCGGTTTTCACTGAGTAATGTCAGCCTTGAGGTTCTTTGGTAAGACCAGAGTTTGGACAGACACAGGGTTTAAGTTAGGACCAGTCACTCCTACATGTAATTTGTAAAGACTACTTTATTGATAGTGACAGAAAATTGTTTACAGCCCTGGGATCTGTCTCCTTATGCTTTGTTCTCCCTCCAGCTCTCTGTACCATTCCACAAGTCAGCCAGAGCCATAGTCCCAGGGGATGAGGCCAGTGGGTCAGAACTGCTTCTTGAATAGACTCCCCATAGGAAGCACCTAGTTGAAGAAATCCCCCTTTAAGGAGAGATATTGAAAGAAAGGGTATGGAAACCTGAAGATGTATCTCAGTGGCTGAAACCTTGCTTACCATTCATGAGACCTTGAGGTCAATCTCCTTCCCCACAAAAATAGTAATAACAACATTAATAAAACTATTTCAAAAATAGATATGGGTGTGGTGGCACACGCCAGTAATCCCGACACTTGGGAGGTTTCAGCCAATGAGCCACCAATTCAAGTGTGATCATGAGACTTTGTCTCCAAATGGACAAACGCAGGTAGCAGCTAAAGAAGGAAAAGTTTCTGTGTTAGCACCAACAAAGTCTCTTGGGTCTGAATGAAGAGAGATACAATTAGCATGCCGGTCCTCTCAGTGTGGAATTCTACATAAAGACAGCCTTGCAGAGAAGTTGAACACCTTGTCATTTAAGATGTGTCTGTCACCACTTTACATGGGAGACAACGTGACAGTTGGTCTCTCCTGTTCTGTGGTCCCTGTTACTAATCCCACTCATTTCCTCAACACTGAACAGCTCTTGCTGTGCACCAAGCGTCCTCAGCGGTGCTAGCTATTCATACAGCAGTGAGAACTCGTCTGTCTGCCAAGCCTAGAGAACAGAAGATACACAAACTCAGGGCTAGAGAGATGGCTTAGTAAAGCGCCTGCCACACAAGCATGGGGACCTGAATTTGCACCCCTCATAGTCACATACAGAAGGTAGGTATGGTGGCATGTGCCTGTGATCCTGACACTGGGAAGTACAAGGGGCTTACTGGCCAGTACAAGTCAGTCACTGAGCAACTTATCTCAAAAAATAAGTTAGAAAGCAATGAAGAAGACACCTGAGATTGATTTTTGTCCTCAAGGCACAAGTGAGGAGACACACACACACACACACACACACACACAACACACATGCATGTCTACATGTACAAATAAACCAGGTTAATATATAGAAAATAATAAATAAACAAATAAATACACAAACTACCAAGTATTCTCTGTGTCACATGAGGGGGCAGGACACAGAAGGGAAGGGATTAGTTTCCTGCAGGACCTAAGGAGAGAATGAGCCCTAGCACCACTTAGAAAAGGAGTGAGCTCTCAGGTAAGAAATGGCCTGTGCAGAGGGCTCTGCGTCAGGGCATCTTTGTCAGACAGCAGAGGGGCCTTGACTGATGGGCTGACTGTGGTGGGAGATGAAGTTGGGAGGGTGAAAGATGGCCTGGCAGGACTTTGTAAAGCCTGGGAAACATTCTCTCTTGTGCTAAGTAAGACAGGAAGCAATTAAAGTATTTTGAATAGAAGCAGAATAAGATCTGTGTTACATTTTTAAGGGATTACTCGGGGTCCTGCAATATATTAAGAGTTTGTTGCAGTATCTGAGTTGAAAATTAATGGCTTCTTGTAGCAAATCAGGCGTGATAGGAGTTTAGAAGCAAGCTGTAGCTGTATTTCCAACACTGAACCCATAGGATTGCCTAGGAGTTAGCTGCATAGTGTCAAAAAATGCAGAATTAAGAAAAGCTTGAACTTTATGGCCTGATGAGGCATGATTGCCATTTGTTAAGCTGGAGACCTATCCCTGGAGAATGTTTGGTGTCTGAGAATATAAGAGGCAGAATTGAGAATTTCATTTTGAACTGCCTATTAGTAATTCAAGTGTTGATGTCATGTAGATATGAAGAACTATAAGCTGCCATTCATGGGCCAAGTCTGGCTGGAAATCTACATTTGAGCACCTAAGGTTGTAAGAATTGGTGGAAACAGTAAAAGGAGCATAAAAAGATGCATTGGAGCTAAGCAGTGATGCTCTCCGATGTACAAATGTCAGGAAGACAAAATAGAGCTAGCAAGAAGGACAGGAGTATCCAGTGAGCATAGACACTAGAGAGGTGCTTCAATAGGCCAGTGCAAAGGCAAGTCAAGGAGAGAGATCCACCTATGCTAGTGTTTTGAGGGAACTAAGTAAGCTGGGATCTGACTGTTGATACGTGAGAGTGACAGACCTTTGGTGGCTTTCCATCCATCGGTGACCGGATGGTAAACCAATGCCATGGAAACAAATAACTTCAAGATCCTAATCTGTGTGGTTTACCAAGTCCATAATGTCAACATGCACATCACAGTGGATTTCAAGCCACTGTTGGCTGGAACCATTCTGAAATATTCATCACCTGGTTCTCATACTCTACCTCCAGCACACAGTGCCTTGGTGAGTTGCTTGGATGGACTGCTGGGCATTGCATGAACTTATAAGAGGTGAAAGAGGAGGACTGGGGCAGTGGTGGTTAGCTCTCTGCCTGCCTAATATGAATGAGCCCTGCATTCATTCACTCCCCAGAATAAAACAGCCATGATGACAAAAGGAAAGATATGGAGGCAGTAAGTAGAGGTATTTTTAAGGAGTTACACTCTGAGGCAATGAGATAGCAACTGAATAATGATATATGGTCATGAAAGAGAGACAGAGAAACAGAGAGAGACAGAGATAGAGAGATGAGAGAAAGAGAGAAAGAGAGAGGGGGAGGATATCCTGGTATGGTGAAGCTGAAACAGGAGGATAACTATGAATTTGAGGCCAACTTGAACTGCAGAGTGGAAACTTGTCCCCAGAAACAAACAAAGATATAGCATCATATATTTGTGCGCAGGCAATAATGGTGCTTTACAAGAAGAAGGAAGAGAAAGAGAAGGGAATTGCTGCTGGGAGGATGTGGAATAGAAGAGAAGGGAGTTTGAATGAACAGGGAGAGATGCTTTGTCTTAGATAAGGGCTCAGGCACCAGCACACTCCAATAGAAATTTAGTGGGAACAACAAATGTAATTTAATCTGTGGTGCTTTTGTCTTATTTTTCTCTGAGAAAGGGACCCAGTCTGATCTTGAACTCTGTAACTGTAATAGTCAATTTAAATGGTCAACTTAACACAACCTAGAAATCACTTAGAAAGAGTCTCAATCAGGGATAGTTTGGATCAAGTTAGCCTATGAACGAATCTGTGGAGGGTTGTCTTGATAACATTCATTGATGCGGAAAGACCCAAGTCCACCATTGGTGGTGCAGTTCCCTGGGCTTTGCATGAGAGTAGAGAAAGTGAGCTAAACACTAGTAGCACGTGTGTATTCATTTCTCTCCGCTCTTGACTTGGATGTGGTACGATTGGCTGTTTCAAGATGGATTACAGTGTAGAGCTGTGAGCTAAAATAAACCCTGTCTTCCTAAAGATGCTTTTTGTCAGGATACTGTTGCACAGTAACAGAAATAACACTAGGATAGTATACAAGAATGACTTGGAATTCCTCATCCATCTCCAAGTGCTATGATTACAGGAATATGCCACCACACCTATCTGCAATATATGTTATTTAAATTTGTAAACAATCACATTAAAAGATCAAGGCCAGTGAGACAGCTCACTGAGTAAAGGTGATGGTCACCAAGCCTTATGACCAGAGTTCAGCCTGGAAACCCACATATAGAAAGAGGGAAGTGATTCATGTGTACACTCTCTACACACTCCACACACACACACACACACACATTCTACATTCACACACACACACACACAACTTCCCTCCATACACTTTAAAAGAGAAGGAAATCAATCAATAAATGTAATACTTTTTAAGATTAAAAGTGGAGAATCAATTTAGTGATTTATTTAACCCACTACTTACAGATTAAAACATGCAGTGGCTACAAAAGCATGCAACAATAGAAGATTCTCTGTCATCATTGTACTCCATGTTCAAAACCTACCACACTTTTCACAGACTCAACATCTCAACTTGGACTAACTCAATTTCCAGTATCTAGTATCAAGTCTCCAAACTGGAAAAAACAAAACCAAGTACAAGCACTGTTTCAGTCAAGTAGGAGACTGTCGTGGGTCCATGAAACAGGAGTCAAGCTCATCCAGCAACAAAGAGCAAGACTGAGGAGAAGGAGATGCTGGAGGCTTGAGGAGAGAAGAACCCATGATATGATAGTTGCAGGGCAGGATGACGCAGTCAACAAAAAACAAGCGCTAGGCCTGGTGTAAGACCAATGGTCCACTTGAAGTAACTGGTCAGAACTTAAAATGAGGCTGAGCAATTCTGTGTGTGTTTTTCTTTAGCCACTTCCAGGTGTCGTGACAGGGGCAGCAGGGACCTGCAGTGTAGACAAAACTGGGTTTGTAGGATGAGATTAATCTGTGGCTGCAGTGAAAATCAAACATATCAACAAGAGGAAGCCCCTTCCTGGTAGGAAGTGTGAGTTTGTCCTTTCACACCTAGGTTGTCTTTGAGTTTGTCGAAGTGAGTATGAGAAGCTAAGTAAGGGTTTTCGGGATTCTTTAAAAACATAGCAGCCTTGTTTCTTAGGCCACTACTTCTACTCAGCAAGTTCTGCAACTCCTTCTCCCAGGTCAGTATGCAAAGCTGTATTCTGCACCCTCTTTCTCTCTCCTCACAAGTCAAACACTGATTAATTGCTTAGGCATGCTCCGAATCTGATATATAAAGTGGATGTGCAGAGCTGCCGTCCCACTTGGTGAAGCCCAGAAGATGTTAATGAAGGCTTTCTGCTCTCTGCTGTAACCTGAAGCTGCCAGTCAACAGAATAAATCAGAGGGTTTCCAGCCGCACACTGATGCCCTTATGTAAGGAGGATCACACGCAGTTTTTGTCTGCAAAATTCCTCTCTGTGTAATTATTCTTTTGATCAGGCTCCACATGAAAAGAAAAGAGGCTGGGTATAAATCATGCCCTTGTTTCACTGGAGTTAAAAACTGAGACAGGACAGGGAGTCTGTTAGGGTGGTGGTCTGAGAGTAGCAATTCTTTGTGCTTAATAGAGAACTTCTGAGCTTTTCCACAAGTGTCCTCAGGGCAGGTGATGTATGTCATGTTGGCCAATCCATGTGAAAAGCCACAGTCCTGCACTTTTCATTACAGAAAGCTCAGTTGGAACCCTCTCTGCTGTACATGTGGGCCAAGTTCATTGCTTCCCATCAAATAATTGAGATATATTTGCCTCCATTTGAACTTTCAAATTCAGGAATTTTTCTCACTGCCTTTACATGAAACAAACTCGGTGCTTAACCCACACTGTGACTAGGATCATTTTTGGAATTAACAGGTCACAAGGGGACTTCTAAGAATATTTCTTCATTTACTTTTTAACCATTTTATACATGAACATAATATATTTAAACACATTCACTCCCATTACCGCCTCTTATCCCCCTACTCCAACTTAACCCCTTCTTCCCTGGATGTGTGTGTGTGTGTGTGTGTGTGTGTGTGTGTGTGTGTGTGTGTGTTTGTAGAGAGAGGAGGGGAAGAAGGAGAGATGGGGTGGGGTAGAACCCACAAAATTTAAATAAATTTGATTGCATGAAAAGGGGTGTAGGTTCCTTCACTGGAGTATGGGCAACTTACCATGGCTACAATGCTGATGTAAAAGACTATCTCACCCAGTAGCCATTAACTACTAGTATTTCCTCAAGTAGGAGTGAGAATCTAATGAACTCTTCCCCCATCTGTGCTATACTATTGATGAGTCTTATACATGTATGGGTCTTATACATGTCACACAGATCCTTCAGTTCACAACTGCAATGGCCATGTCACATCCAGAAAGCCACATCTCACAAGACTCTTCCTCATCCATAGACTTCTACATTGTTTCCACTCCCTCTTCCACAGTGTTCCCTGACATTTGGAGGGATGATATCAATGTCCTGGTTAGGACTCAGCACTTAACAATCACTTATTCTCAGAACGTTGACCAGTTATTCGTCTCTGCATCTCTGCATTAACCACCACCCATATTTTTAAGGTTTCTCTGATGAAGTCTGAGAGCCATGGTAGCAAATGACTATAAACAAAAGTAGGTAGAGGGCAGTTTGGCAAACACCGATGTGAGCTCCTCACAAGGAGACTTTGTAGCAGCATTTATATACTTTTTCTTCTTTGCCTCTATGACACCCTAGACAGCATCAATTACACCATGCCAAGTTTCCGTGGTGTTTTGTACGTGTCTAGGCCTGTCACGAGATGTGAGATCAAAACCTCATGGTTTTGTGTATGACATTCTCTGACCTTTAGACTTGAACATCACGTTAGCAAGTTACAGCACTTAAAAACAGGGGAAAACAGGGACAGATCTGAGGACTGCCCAAGTCCATCCTGTACAAGCACTGTAGAGTATACATCTATAAACTGAAAGGGTCGGGTTGTCACTTTGTGGGACCACTGTTATATATGTCAACCATTGTTGATCAAACTGCATTATGGGGTTCAGAACTCCAAGACTGAGCAAACATCTGCCAAGAAAGTTAGGAGATGCCTTGGGGTGGCACTTTATAAATTCATCACCCTTCTAGAAGTCCCTATCAAGAATAAACATATTCTTGAGATATGTTTACTTTTGGTTCTCTTTTACCAATCTTTAGTACAGGGCCTATAATGTATGTACGTTTGTCCTATACTATACTTCATGGTATAGAGTAACACCAGATCCATGACAACCTCTTGTAACTTCACTGACCATGAAAAGCCAAAAATTGGGTATGATGGTGAGTTGAGGACAGAATCAGTCCAAGTCAGGACAGAGTGTTATAAACCTACAAATGCCAAAGTCAGCTCATGCTAATGAAATCCATTCCAAGTGCAACCTCAATGTAAGAATCCATAGAATGGGGTTTACAGAAAGGAGTACCGTTCTGCCCTTCACTCTCAGGAATCATACTAAAATTAATGTCAGAATTCACTAGCAGATCATTTCACTGAGGACTGTAGATGTTAGGAAGTCTTGCTGGTACTCTGCATATTTTTTGAGAAAATTGATAGAAAATTTGCTTTTGGGGGGTGGGTAGGTGGGTATTTGTTTCTTTGCTGTTTGTTTTGTTCTTAAGAATTTTTTGGAAAATTCAAGGAACATTTGATTGTTTGAGAGATTCTGTAATTTTGTATGTCAAAGGGACATTGAATGTGTTGCTGCTCAGTTTTATCAACCACTTGTTATGATGGTATCTACCCGTCACTTGTACAGTGTAGTAGGAATGTGTCAAAGATCTCACATACTGGCTTACATTTTAAATGAGCATGTTATATTCCTGGATGAAATAGATGCTTGCAATGTGTTGTGTGTATGCATATGATGTCTTTTCTTTTAGTATATTTCCAAATATTAGACATTTGACAGAGGAAGGAGGAAGGAAGGAAGGCAGAATGGTAGGTGGATGGTGGATAGTCATAGATGGATAATGGAGAGATGAATGTCATGGATAGTATGGTGCATGGTGGCTAGGCAGTGGATGGATGATGGATAGATAAATGAATATCATGAATAGTTGAATAGTGTCTGTGCTTTGAGCATTCTAGTTCTGAGTTCAAGTTGCCGAGTTTTCTACCTGCTAACTCTCTGGACTATAGTAAATTAATGACAAAATCAATTTCTGTTTCTTTGGTGTATAGTTCTACACCAGGTTGTAAAGATGAAAGAACAGATACAAAAGAAGTCTGTTGGAGATTGGTTCTTAGCTTTGATTTACTCTGGAATCTGTGTATCCAAATGCTAAAGGTCCTGTCCCCACTTGGTTTTTGATCAATCAATAAAGATGCCAGAGGCCAATGACTGGGCAAGGGGAGACAGTGCAAGACCCTTAAAGTTGCTCAAGCTAGGACACAAGGAGGAGGAGAACGGAAATCACCACGAAGCAGTGGGATACAGATGGACACAGGAGCTTCAGAAGATAAACCAACCAGTCGTGTGAGATTTTGAGTAAGTAGCTACTGGCCACTTCCCTACTAGGCCTAAGGTAGCAAATGGAGGACTAGAAGTGCCCAGCCATTGAGTTAGACAGCATATTTAAAATAAGCTACGGGTTTGTGTGGTGTGTGTGTGTGTGTGTGGTGTGTATGTTTCATTCATAGATCCAAAGATTCCCTGGGCAGGTGGCTGGGAGCACAGAGCAAGCTTAGCTAAACTCTCTGCTACAGATGTTGCTTTAAGAATGGCACATAGTAAGGTGTCAGCTATGTTAGATGTTAGAAGCTTTTTTCACTGTTGACGTAACTATGAGTGGCTGTAACCATAGAACTTGTTAATGAGTGTACTGCTGGTCAGACCTTGGGGAAAATTAGTATGTTTCAACCATTGCAGCTCAAGACTTTCTCTCCATAGAATATGAAAAGTCTCACAACCAGAGCCCTTGTTACCTGTGAATAGTACTGACGGAATCAGCTATGACATCTTAACACATCACAAAATACCAGGTTGTAGAGTCACAGCATCTTGTTAGAGTGCCATTTCTCTTCGTGACTTAAAATGTTTATAACTCCCAAATAAGCAGACATGTTTTCTAAAGTGCGGCAACTCCAGGTTTCTGGATAGAGCAGTCGGCAGCACAAGTCTCAATAATATTTGCTCTAGAATTCTCAGGGTGACAAGCTAGCACCTGAAGTCTGCCTTGGTCTAAGTTTCCCAGAGAGAGCCAACAGAGGAGACTTTTAAAGGCCCTTTCTGCTTCCCAAGTGGCTAGCACCTAGGCCTTCCTAGCTCAATGAATGGAAATAGTCCATGGCAGAGAAGAACAATCTAGGGCTGAAGTCTGCTCTGTGACAAATGCCAAAGATGGCATTGAACTTGATCCCTGCCCCACGAGGCCCAGAAGACCATAGCTCAGCTGCTTAGGCCAGACAGAGTACTGGCCTTTTTGGAAGCTAGAGCCTGCTCCAGCTGGCCCCTCCCCACCACTATATACTGCCTTCCCATTGGCCGGCTGGCTGTTCAGCCCTGAGAAGGCCCACAATTTGAATATGTCTTCTTTTGTCAGCTTGATGTTTTCCAGAATTGAGAAGCGGAAAGGCAAAGAGAAGTACAAGGAAGCTATTAAAAATACATTAAATAAACTCCACTGGGAGCCAGTGTGTGTTAAATAGAGTATCTGAAACTTTTGCAATGGAGATTTCAGGTTTAGCTTGTTAATCTTAACAGAGGACCAGACAGTATGGGTGAGTTTGTGACTGTGTATGTGTGTGTGTGTGTGTGTGCGTTTGTGTGTGTCTGAATATGACTGTGTCTGTGTATATGACTTGTGTGCATGTGTATGGCCATGACTGTGTGTCTCTGTGTGACTTTGACTATGTCTGTGAGTATTTCTGTGTGTGTGTGACTATGTCTGTGTGTGACTGTATGTCTCTGTGTGTCTGTTTGTGTATTTATATATTTGACTGCATGTTTATCTGTGTGTCTGTCTGTCTGAAAGTGACTGTGTCTGTGTGTCTCTGTCTGTCTATCTGTAATTGTGTATCTATCTGGGTATGTCTATTTGTGTGTGTGTATCTGTCTGCATCTATCTGTGTGTCTGTCTGTATGTGATTTTATTTCTATCTGTGTGTTTGTATTTGTGTTTGTCTATCACTGTGTGTGTGTAAGTGTATGTGTGTGTGTGTGTGTGAGTGTGTGTGTGTGTGTCCCTAAACTGGAGACGCAGATGACTAAAGGAACTACACATGAAGTAGGTCTGACAATGAAAGAGTGTTTGACTGAATTCCTGACTTAAAAGTTCCTGCCAGTAATTCATTCAACCCTGAGCTACATAAAAGAAAAATTAAAAACAACATATAATTGAAGTTTAACCACCTGGCTTTTAACTGTGCAGCCAGTATAGGCAATCACCCTGCACAGAGAACAGAAGTGGCCCCTGTGCCGAGTTTAGACCTTCACTTTTGGTAGTTAGAGGAATCGTGATAGCCTTTCTTCCTCCAGCTCCCTTTCTTCTCCCTTCTGCTGCCTGTGTGCCAGAAGCAAGCTCTTTTTGTCTGTTTACGTTAAAATGCTTGGTGCTGACTTTCTTTCTTCCTTTTTTAAGCTGTTTTGTGAGCAGGTGCAGATGGCTCTCATGATCTGAGTGGGCTGAGATGCTTCAGCTTACAGAAACTAATGTTTTAGGAATGTAACCACCATGCTTTGAGCTGTACCTGTAAGGCAGCTGCAAAATGTTTTCCCTGTTTTATGATGAAATCAGCCACTTCTGTTTCTTTCTCTTAATGGTTTTGGTTTGTTTACAGCCTTAAGGAAATCTTGTCACTAAAATCCACCCTCGCCCCTCCACCAGTCCTTTGCAGTTTGATGATTTCACAACCAGACTCATTGCAAAATACGGGTACCGGCACTTTAAAATCTCTGGAGATTTTAAAGACTCTTTAAATTATTTTCAGTTTTTTTTCTTTTGTTGTTGTTCTTTTGTGTCCACAAGTAAACAGCTATGGGAAGAAGATTAAAAGCATTAGGACTGCCGAACCTTTACATAAGCAAAGTGTCAAGTAAACTGCTTGAGTTTTTTTAAAATCAGGGTGTGTGTGTGTGTGTGTGTGTGTGTGTGTGTGAGAGAGAGAGAGAGAGAGAGAGAGAGAGAGAGAGAGAGAAGAGAGATTCCTCAGCATGCATATAAGTCAGACAACAACATTATAGAGTTGGTTCTCTCCTTCCTCCTTCCAAGGATTGAACTCGAGTTTCCAAGCTTGCCCAGGAAATGCCTTTGTCTGCTGCGCCATCACACCAGCCTGCAAGAAGCTGCTTTTGTTTTAAGTCTTATTATTTTAAACCAAGCAACAGAAAGTGGAGAGCTCTGACATCCTTGGCTTTCTGCTCTGATTATACTCACCAGGCACCACAGCACAGCCATAAACCAAAACCAAAGACCAGCGTATCACTAATTTGGCAAACACTAAACTGAACCAAAACCAAGTATTAATACTATACCTGAACCAAAATATACCCAAAAATCGATCAAACAAACTAGTTCAAACCAGCAGGATACTTGTATATTTTTTAAAGTCATCGAACAGAAAACTAGAATTTAAATGAATTTAACAACTCATCCAAAAGCCTACCATGGGGCCCCACTAGTTTGATTCAGTAGTTTTTATGAGATCCCAGCAGGAAGTAAGAGGTTTGGATTATGCTGCTCCAAGGTCCTTCTGTGACTTTGACTGTCTTGAGAGTCACCATGGACTCAGGCAGCCAAATACCTGCTGTATTTTCTTATGCTAATACTAAGGACCTTTGGAAGTAGATCCATTTTGTATGTATGGTGTTTTGTGGTATCTCTGCACTATAACCACTAAGAACTAGTATGTTCTCTGCTCCAGTAAGAGTCCTCAAACAATGCCTGCAAATATGTCCTAAAGGGAAGGAGCCAAGATCACCCATGCTGGGAGCCACCGCAGAGGAGAGAACTCATCAACCTCCCACACTGCTTCCCAGTGTTTTCCAGTCGATGTTGGAAAGGGAAGCTATATACTTATCAGCCCAAAAGGACCACCTAGTAGACAATAAAATACAGTCTCTGTAAGTCAGCTGTTCAGGGTAAGTCACTCTGCTAAAGTTGAACAATGAATGATAGTAGTGGGACCTAGAACTGATGGAACTACTAAGAATACTGGAAACCATTGGCAAATCTGCACTTCATGACAACCTTACCTCTTAAAGATTAGAGGTTCCAGAAACCTCTGCTCACATTACAGTGTTTATCTTTCAAGTCTAAAAAGCTTACTTAAATATCTCATCATATGGAGTCTAACAGTGTTTCTGGTTGATTGTGTAGGGAGACACTGTTGGATCCAGGCTGCCTGCAAACTCCACAGTGGCTTATTATATATTATTGTGCTATTTTTGGAGAGTGAGATGTCTTAATTATAACTTTTTTTCAAAGTTTGTGTGTATATAGTGTATGCTCTTGAAATGAAATGTATACTTACTCTGAGATTTTTCATTTTTTATATAATATAATAGTACCCTTTCGTTGGCAGTTTTCATAAGGAGGAAGACTCATTTGTACATCAGAGAATTGTTTGGAACAGTAGGTCTTGCCAAGATTATAATGCGGTAATTGCACTTAAAATTGAGCTGCGCCAAAGCATTGCAAAAATAATACTAACTTCACTGAGTACACACACGGACAGCTCACCCAGTGCTGTGAAAAACAAACTGAGTTTGCTATTGTGTGTGTGTGTGTGTAAGAGAGAGAGAGAGAGAGAGAGAGAGAGAGAGAGAGAGAGAGAGAGACCTGGGGAAAGAGTATTCACAGCAGAAAACTAAACACCAGATTCAGTTTTCAAAACATTCAATTTTAATGGTAATTCAGCATTAAAGGTACATACCCTCGGATTTTCTTTTTCTTTCTGTTCTTTTTTTTTTTTTTTTTTTTTGTCTTTGAGTATAAATTAGAAATCCAAGTTCTATATAACAATAAAAAAATTATTGGTTAAAGTTCCCTCAGAGTCTGTCACTCATGAAGATGGCCATGAAGCCCTCAGAGAAGGAACAGTCCTGTAGTCTCAGCTGATGCCCACAGCCACTGTTCAAAGCCAGCAGTTACCTACCTTACCAATAAAGAAAATTAGCGCAGAGGTGCCCGGAAGGGCTATGTGGGGGTGCAGGTCTTTGGTAGAGTGTTTGTTTAGCATGTGTGCGGCCTTTGGGGTTCAATCCTGAGTTGTATAACTTGGGCTGGAAAGATGCAAACAATTATCTCCTTACCCCAGATAGAAGAGCCTTGATAACTTATACAGAAAGCATTTCGCCAAACATAGCTCAGGTGTCTCAGAGGCAGCTGCATCTCTGAAAAGTCCACTCCAAAGTGTGTGATGGCTACAAGGGCTTCATTCTTGGTGCTTCCTACACACCTGTAGGCAGCTTCTCCAAAGGTCTCCTTCTCCAGAGTGATTGCTCGCTCTTGCCCACCCCCGCCCCGTGTGTGTGTGTGTGTGTGTGTGTGTGTGTGTGTGTGTGTGTGTGTTTACTCCAGAAGAAAGGCCTCATGCCACTGTGTGTCTCTTTGGCTTTGCAGCTTTCCTTGACTTCCTGAGCCTTACATGTCCACTTCTGCTCTCAGGAGAGGCCATTTAGTTTTGAGGATGAAGCTACACACAGAAAAGAAAAGCGGAAGTGTTAGGACAGTCCATTGGAGCTGTAGTGTAGGCCAGAGTGAGACATAGGAGCATGTTGAAATTTACCAGCAAACCATGACTGCCATCCATTCCACTAGGTAAGATGACACGATCCTTCTGGGAGATTGACACTTTTATTCTCTTTCCTTTTGGTAAAATACAGACTCCACAGGGGAATGCCAACTGGACAGACAGTAAACAGCAACCCTAAAATCTAGAGCTAGGATTCCTTTTTCCTCAAGTGACTCATAGCTTGAACTTAGAAACATATATTAATTTCCACTTGATAATACATAAACTACAAACCATGAAGAAGAATCATATTCCAGTCATATTCTATTCTACTTTTAGGAAAACCTAAACTCTGAAAGTTCTTAATCTTGTATTAGAAATCTGCCCTTCCTTTGAAATTGACCCAAATACCCCTATGCTTTAAGTTGGCCCCTAGTAGCTTTCCTGAAGCAAGCAACTTTAGAAAAATAATGATGACCCCACCACCTCCCAACATTGACAATCTCCAATAGGACAGGCTAGCTTTTCCCTGCCATATCTTTCTGGACATCACTCGGGTGTGGGGGAGAATAGGCTCTAGTCTTGGATCTTTTTTATCTCCTTCCAGGTAGCAAACCATTCAAACCCACTGTGTCTACTAGCCAGCTAGCAAGCATTTATTGTGTGGCAGCCAAAAGTATTGAGATGTGCCTGCATCATTGGGTTCGAGTGTAGAAGAATAAGCACCTGATAGTTTGATTCTGTTTTTAAAGTGTTAATAGGATTTGCATCTTGATTGCAATTCCAGCAGCTCCTTACTACCGCAGCTAGTGGCTAGTGAGTCCTTTCTTCTTCTTCTTTTTTTTTTTTTTTTCATTTTTTTTCCTTTTTTTTTTTTTTTTTACTGGAAATTTTATTTACATTTCAGATGTTCTCTCCTTACCCCATTTCCCCCACTCCCTCCCAGGAACTCACTATCCCTTCCCCCTCCTCCTGCCTCCATGTTGGTGTACCCTCCCCCACCCTCCCCCGTACCTCACCTCCCCACCCTCGAATATCACCCCCCCCCAACGTCCAGCCTTCATGGGACCAAGGATCTCTTCTCCCACTTATATATAGCTCCCTTGCATATATAGCTGGAGCCATGGGTCCCTCCCTAAGCGCTCCCAGGCTTGTGGTTTAGACCCTGGGGGCTCTGGTTGGTTGGTATTGTTGCTTTCCTCGTGGTGTCTCGAATCCTCTCAACTCCTTCAGCCTTCACTCTGTCTTCTCCATTGGGAACCCCATGATCAGTTTAATGGTTAGCTGTGAGCATCTGCCTCTGAGTATGTCAGACTCTTGCAGACTTCTAAGGAGACAGCTATATCAGGCTCCTGTCGGCATGTACATCCTGACATCCACATCAATGTCTACCTTTGGTGACTGCACATGGGATGGATATCCAGGTGGAATGGTCTGTAGACGGCCCTGCCTTCAGTTTCTGTCCTGCACTGTGTCTCCATATTTGCTCCCTTGAGTATTTTGTTACTTCTTCTAAGAAGGACTGAAGCCCCCCCTACTTGGTCATCATTCTTCATGAGCTTTATGTGGTCTGTGAGTTGAATCTTGGGTATTTCAGGCTTCTGGGCTAAAATCCAATAATCAGTGAGCGAATACCATGTATGTTCTTTTGTGATTGGGTCCACTCCTGGGTATATACCCAGAAGATGCTCTAACACATAACAAGGACATATGCTCCACTATGTTCATAGCAGCCTTATTTATAATAGCCAGAAACTGGAAAGAACCCAGATGTCCTTCCACAGAGTCCTTTCTTCTTTCATCCAATCCTAGTGACAGTTTTAACATTTTTAAAGTAGAATTTTGACCAAACATATTTTCCTTTTCTGTTTTCTCTAGACTCCTGAAGGCAACACAGCTACTTATTTAGCTGCTTTAGATAATAACTCCTCTTCAGAAGCTGTCCTTTAAACATCCGTTTTGCTCAATTCCCTTTATTCAAAGTGATTCCATCCACAGCTAACGGCTTGATAATACCTCACCATGTGAACACATTCTTTGCCAGCACAACTCTTCCTGTCAGACATGTAAGCTCCCACACTTCCTGCCTAATTTTTCCAGCATCCTTCCGGCTCATTAATATTAACACACTCTCCAGTAGATATCAAATCTCTATCAGGGTTTCGACTGCAGCCATCACAGCTACAGAATCTTGGAGGGAAGCAAATGAATCATGGGAAGGGTGTGAATCATGAGAAAGGTTGAAAATCATTAATCCAGGAGTTGAACTGAGCCTTCTTTGTGAGGGATTTGGAATAGTGACAGTCACAGTGGTCATGGGAAACCTACCATGAGGACAGCACAGCTCTGGCTTACAACAGAGATTTCATTTGAAATTGGATTCTTTTTCTCTGGTCTCACACATTGTTTCCAGAGGTTAGCCACTTACAGGAAAAAAAAATCTATCTCACTTGGAAGTAAGGAATGTGTTATCTTGAAATGTACCACACGTTCCATGGGGCTAGGGTTTGTTCTGTGTCTGACATACTGAACATTTTTCCATTCCTATATGCAAGCCCTTCATGGAGTTCATATGTGGTGTGAGCTAGTGTAAGACACTTAAATCACAGTCTAGGATAGTATCAATACAGTTCTACTGTCTCTTCCATATTAATAAAGCCACTGGCTAAAGTACTTCAGCTCTGTACTAATTGCCTTTCCCCAGAGCTGGGTACTTCAGCTCTAATTCTCTGTAGAACACTGGTGGTATGATGTATGCAAAGCTCTCATGTCACTTTAACCACTTAGGCACTAATTTGGTGGCATGGAAAGCATCAAGCTGTGTCTGTGTGAGCAGAACAAAGCAGGATGTTGAGCAATTTTCCAAATTTTATCAATACAGTGAGTGAACACAGTTGATGTTCCTAGTTACAACAGATGTTTGAGCTCTTGGGTTGTATTCAAACAAAACGTTTCTTGAAATAACCACTGGCTTAACAGATTCTTTTCATTGCAGGGACATTCTAAGTATTGAGCAAAGCATAAACTATGTAAATCTGTGAGCTGTGAAGAAATTATATGTACTGTAAAATAATGTGTCATTTTCCAAATACGTTATATGCACAAGCACATCCAACACATGATTGTTTTATCAATGAGATAATGATTTGTTTTATCTTGTCATCATTCTGGTCTTTACTTGATCTATTAGGTAAATTTCTCGTTATTGTAAATGTACATTGACATAGAATTAACTGTGGTGAGTGAGTGTATGCTTGTGTGTGCAAGAGTGTGTGTAAATGAGTGTGTATTTGTGAGTGTGTGTTTATGTTTTAGAGTGTGTGTTTGTATGTGTGAGTGTTTGTGAGTTTGTGTGTGTGTTTGTGTGTATGTATGAATGTGTTTGTGAGTGTTCGTGTGTTTTCTTCTTGTTTATTTAAGTCTCCTTTAAATACTTAGACATTCTGCCCTGCAAGTAATGTCTGAACCACTGTTTTTAATCTAACCTGGATATTCTTATTTATTTATTTATTTATTTATTTATTTATTTATTTAAATTCTCATTGGAAGATCGAGGCTTTTCGGCCCTGTTGCTGTTCTGATCCAAAGGTTTCATTTGTAGCCACCAAGCCATAACTAACAAATGATCTCTGAGATTGTCATATGGAAAATTCTATTTCTTGAGGAAAAAAGAAAAAAAATTGGTTGTTTACTATGCACCTAGGAAAGATGGCTCCATTCACAAGAAGCTGACAGTTTAATTAGAGGGAGGAAACTAACTCGAGTGAAATAATTATCAAAAAGAAGTGTGTGTGTGTGGTGCAGGCAGTCATAGCCAAAGATAATAAGGTGTTAATTGTCTAGGATAGGCGGTGAATCTCAAAGGACTTCAGGAAGGTAGAGATCAACACGTGCTGAGGTCATCCAGGAAGACTTTCCAAACAAACCACTGGTTCTTATAAGTCTCTCTATTCTCCAAGCATTCAAAGGCTAGCAGGGAGTGGATCAGACATGGGACTGAAAGGATGAGTAGGAGGCTATCCGGACAAGGAGAGAAGGTAAAGTCCTACAAAATACAGCATTGGTGGGAGGGCGCAGAAAAAAGCAGCGGCTCAGGGAATCCGTGTACTGCTGCTCTTCTGCTGAAGCTACCAGCGTGCGTTTCCATTTCTGAAAATCCCTGCTGGCTTGTGCACATTCTGAAAAATGTTAACATTTAGTTCAGAGGTTACAGATTCAGGGTGGGGGATAGTATTTGGTATTTGGAAAGATGATCAAACAAGCAGACTTGATAGATGGTACTTACTTCTTTTTCTTGCAAGAAAAAGCATACAAAGGAGAGCATAGGTCCCTATACAAGCTCAAGAATGTTGGTATGTGTAGTGGTCCCCATGTCCTGTAAGGTGTTTAGGAAAAACCAAGCTCAAAATGTTGTCTGTTGTCTGTTATCTGTAGTGTTACTTCTCTTCGGGTAAAAGAAAAAAAGAAAAAAAAACCTCAAGTGGCTCCACTTGAAAGCCACTTCTTTCTGTTTTGAAATATAATGTTTTAAAGTGAATAGTGTTCATTGTGCCTTCTAAATTCCATGTAAGCTTCTTCACAACCAAAATTTCCTGCTATGGAAATTATGGACCAATCCTTTTTGGTTTAGAGACTCGAAAACATTCCCCTTTATTTATCAGGAAGAAAGAATGTGCAAGAGAAATGTTTATTTTAAAGATGATAGGACTTCAGGGTTTAAAATCATAGCTATTACCATTGAGGTCTAGTGTATTTTTTCCCATCTCCCTGATTTCATTTTTAAGATAACATAACCTCTCACATCTTTTATTCTGTCAAGCCAGCAGCTAGAGAAGGATCCAGCAGCTGTTGTGGGGATTTGGGAAACACGATTATTCTTACTATACTGACACTTCTTTCATCCAGGGTTGTGCTAAGTGTCTAATAAAGGAATTACACCATGCAGAATACACCAGTGACTCTGAAGTTTTTGACAGAAATAAACCCAGTCCTACTAAGGCAAGGGAGTTTTGTCTCTGTCAGGAACTCAAAAGTGCCCTTTGGATGTGGTAACTCCTGTCATTTCTGCTGGTGCCCTAGCACCACAGCAGAGGTGGGGCACTCAACCCACTTTTACAGCCCTACAGAGAAGAGTGCTCATGTCTGGCATAAGCGGGTAGGGTGTCTGAGGTAGGAAAGTGTGAACCACTTGTGCACCTGACATTGTGGTCTCTGCAGCACATTTGCAGCCTGCAGCATGGCTATGACAGATAACAAGGCAGCTTGTTTGGATGATGAATACTAGAAAAGACTTGAATTGTTTCGGGGTAAGCTGGGCTTTGTGCAAAGTCTTTTTGGATTTATACGCATCCCTGGTTAAAAACAACATGATGAAGAAAGCTCTCGTTCTCCTTAGAACCCAGAAATTTAGAAGGACTTAAACAAAGAATAGGGGATCACCTGAACCAACTTCCTTTGCTTTGCAAACAGGAAGTTAGGCTAAGGAAATCAACCTCTGACTCAGGTCACAGAGAAGTTTACAAAGAGAGTAGAGAGTGAGTCTACAACCCAGACATCCTTATGTTGTTATTTAGAAGGCCAGATGGAAGAAGGGAGTCCTTGTAGGTCAAAGGACAACAAACTTGCTGTAAAAAGAACAAGACTGTAAATATGTTAGAAATTGTGTGCATGTGACCAGGCCAATCCAGATCTACTCTTAAACCACAGAATAACAATAGACAATGTGTAAACAAAGGAATATGTATGTCTGTGTCACAATAAAACTTTATTTACAAACCCGTTGATAGGGCAACATTTGTGATAATGTTCCCTCCAGAACTAATGGAGAAAATGAGTGCAGACATCTTGGGAGGCTTTATGAGCCAAATTCCAAATTTTGTCTGTCATAGAGAATGCCAATTTTTGTAGCTCTGGAGGGTGCTGTTAGATAAATTGCTTTGACTCTGGCAAAAAAAAAATGACTCTTTTTATAGATTTCTTAAGAAAAGGTTGTTCAGGAGGATTTTCAAATATTGAAGAGTCATTCTTCAAGACTGTCCTCCTGTTACTCTTATTCTAGTTACATATGGAATAATTGTGTTTTCCATACATCTCTGGGACATGGAGACTCACTACCAAGATAGTCTACAACCGCTGTTATTGTTAATTGAGCTATGACTTTAAAATCAGAATACTGACCACTATTTTCAAAAATGACTTGAGAGCTTTGTGGCTGACCAGCAGTTAAGAAATGGAAACAGAGCAAAGATGTTCTAAATGTATATTACTGTGTAAAAATGTTCATAGATCGTAAAGGTTTTAGGTTGCTTTTTTAAGTTTTC
Source organism: Mastomys natalensis (assembly GCA_021653895.1). Lineage (NCBI taxonomy): Eukaryota > Metazoa > Chordata > Mammalia > Rodentia > Muridae > Mastomys > Mastomys natalensis. Next base: position 820,726 of record JAJTUV010000150.1, read on the forward strand.
AGACATATGTGTGCAGGTGTGTGTGTGTGTGGTGTGTGTGTGTGTGTGTGTGTGTGTTATAGAGACAGAGGAAAAAAGAGACAGAGAAGAAGAGATAACTTTGGGAGGCAAGTCAGAGGACATACTCACATGAACAGCAAGAGTTGCCCTAGAATGAAGATATCCCTGTTCATTACGACTGCCTGCTAGGGCAGGTTTGGTACCCAAAAGGATGCAGGAGTTAGAACAGTTTTACTAAGGCAAATCTGCAGCACAGACAGTGTCCTGTTTCTCCAGATGTGCCATTTAAAACAAAACAAATGACCCTGTAGGAACTATATAGGTTTGTTGGTCTTAACCCAGAAACAAGCCTAAAGCAGAGGAAAGAAAGATGGCAGAGAGCGAAGACAGTGCTGACTGAGGCAAGAGGTGGGCAGAGGCCAGAGATCAAGCTTTGCATGCCCACCCAGGGTCACTGCAAGATGATGACTCTGTCCCTGATTCTCTTGCACAACACTATGCTCTGCTCCTCGATTCACTCTTTTGCAACTATGAGATACCACATGACAGGTAAGGAGACCTCATGATCAGTCTGGAAGAAAATAACTTAGTTCTTGTCTGTCTCCTGCGTGAGTTCTCCTAGGTTCAGTTGTTATTATAGACGGGGAAAGCATGTATGCATTAACTTTCTACCATGTCAGCATTGATTTGTTGAAAACTCTTTATCTCCCTGTGAAGATTTTTGCAGAGTATTTGAGTGAAAACTTATTAAATATTTCCATAACTAGCAATTAACCGCAGCAAAGCTCACCGCCTTACCACCCTGCTAGTCTCCAGAACAAATCCAGTGTAATAGTCTCGCTTAGTACTCAGGCTTGCATGTGCTCGGCGGCAAGTGCTGCTTTTCCTTCTGTTCATCTTACAGATTTGTTTAAGTGTTTTCATTGAATAGACGGCAGCATTCATTTATCTTAAGAAGAAGATAATGAAAACTTAGTACACGTCCTACACTAGATGCCTGGTTCTGTGTTCACTTTTGTTAATACTTAAGAGTTTCAACTTCAAATAGGAAGGCCTGTTTCTCCTCGATTCCCAGGTGTTACTCTGAAGGGCACAAAACACAAACAACTTGTTGATCTGATCTGTAATTCTGGTGTTCCAATAGCATGAGCCAGCACTATGGTTCCCTTTTCTACAGATCCAGGCCCTCCCTTGATTTCTGCCCAGCTTCTCCAGCACAGGAGACAGTCCCTCCCTGGACCACAGGCCATTAAGAAGCTGCCCCACCACAAGGCTCTTTACCCTCTTGGAATTCTTGTAGTACTTTTAGTTTATGCCAAAAAATCCCTCACTTAATTATATGTTATCTTGAATCTCTCTCAAGTGGTTTAGAGCATAGTGTTAATCTACACAGCCTTCTGAAGAGAAGGCTCATGGGTCATGGCCAGTAAGTGATGTGATATTTTAGAGAGGACCATGAGCTACCACAGACAAGGATGTACTAAAGTCAAACTCTGGTCTTTAGACCCACAAACACAATGGCTACATGCTCCATCAAGCAGGGTCACAAGCATTCCACTTTATCAGTTCTCATTAGGAAGTATGGTTGTCCAGTGTCATGAGACATCTTTAGTCTCAGGCTACCACTTCATCTGTCTGCAAGTCAACTACAAGTATTCATTGCAGCCACTAGCACTCTTGGGAAGCATTGAGTCAAGTTGATAGTCAAGTGATTTGAGTACTCAAAAAATGAGAACCTAAGATGTACAGCATTGGTGGGTTATGTCTCATGGAGGGAGGGAGGGAGCTGTGGATAGAACTTCCTAAACTGTTTGCTTTCCCAGAGAAGGTGCTGACATTATTGTCCTGACACTTTCTGTGCTTTCATGAACAATCAGCTTTGTGCTCAAGTGTCATAGTTTTTACTTCTTAGGTTTGAAATGTAGTTGACTAGTTCCTGGTCTGGTCTTAGTCTCGGTTGGTGTGTTTCTGTGTATGTGTACATGGGACCATGCCTGTACAGTATGCATATGAATACAGGAGTGTGTGTGGAGACCACAGGTCATTGTAGGGTCTCTATTGGATGTCTTCCTCAGTTGCTCTCCACTTCACTTTTTGAGACAGTTTCTCACTAACGTGGAATTCACTATTTCTGCTGGATCATCTGGCCAACAAACTTAGAAATCAGCCTGTTTCTGATTCACCAGATGTGGGGTCACAGGCGTGCCACAGTGCCTAACCGTTTATGTGGGTGCTGGTATCCAAACTCAGATCCTCACACTTACCAGCTGAGCCATCTCCCTGGGCCCTCTCAGTTGATCTTCTTTTTTAAAATATCTGCTCTTGCATTTATGGCCATCTCAAATCTATCTTCCCAAAGGCGTTAGGATACTTCTGATCCTTGCCTTCCTCTGACTCCTATAGAAGGTACCACCCAATGCTGAGTGATGGATCACCCCTGCAGCTCTAGTGGAAAGGCCTCAATGACATATGTGCCGCAAACGATTATCTATTTACTCCATAAATCAACATATTTAGTATCAACCATATTCCAGTCTTATTAAATAAAGCTAGGAACTGAGAGATGAAGAAGAAAGAATCCCTTTCCTTTGGGACTCATATATATATATATAATGTGTGTGTGTGTGTGGTGTGTGTGTGTGTGTGTGTGTGTGTGTGTATGTGTGTGTGTGTATTTATGCTGTTTGAAATAAATACAGTAAGTGGTTTGCATGCTGTCATGGGGACAGACAGTAGGGTAATAATGGCAAAAGAAAATTTGCCCTGGTAGGTAAGATTTTTAATGCAGAGAGGTATATCATAGTTTAAGTCCTTGTATTTATATTGTTTGGCTTATATATTATCTTACATGACAACTGAGGTCATTAAAATGTTGGTTAATTTTTCAACTCTGTCTACTGAATTATTGAATCTGCATGCCCTGAGTTTGGAATGACACATAGTTCTCTATTTCCCAACTTACAAGGGAACACAGCTTTGTGCTCAGCTAGCTCATGTGACCATGAGAACACTGACTGACAATGCAGAGAGAATGTGGTAACCCATGACAAGGCCCTGTAAGCAAGAGCGAAGGCTTTCACAGAAAGCCTCACAGAACTGAGAGAGGCAGGCTATAGGTTTCCTATCAGCCCAAAATGAACCAACCCAATGTGCTGTGGGCTATCCTTGAAAATCAGGAAGGTGCAGATACCCTGTATACTAACCTAGAACCCACTTGGCATCTCTGCCTATCCACTTGCCCATCCCCTGTTTCCATCCCTGCATAGAAGAGGCTATGAAGAAGTTCATATACAACCTCCTTTTCCTGCGTTTCATTGTTTCCTTTTCAAAAATTGAAAATAAACATGTAAAGCATTAAAAAATGAGACCAATGAGATGGCTCAGGGGGTAAAGTCACTCCACCCCGCCCTCCCCCGCCTAATGGCCTCGGTTTAATTCTATGGACCCCATGGTAGAAGCAAGAATCCTATAGCTTGTCCTCTGGCATCTACATGCAGGTCCCCAACCCACCCCATACATGAAAAAGTAAGCAGAATTTAAACATATTTTAAAGAAGGTAAAATAATAGTGCAGTTCCTTAAAAGATCATTGAATGAAGTCCAACATTTAAATTGAGAAGCTTTAGAAATATATGCATATATATGTATATGAGAAGAAAAATAATTTTGTAAATGGATAATAATGAATTTTAGTATTTTATTATAAACCTGAAAGACTTGCATAGCTATTGAAGTTATAACCATTTCCTATTGAAGTTGAGACAGCTGCCTGTCCATAGTATCTCCATTCTGAGTAGCCTAGGATTCACCTTCTAAAAACGGAACTGGGAATATTCATATTTGGGGAGTTTTTCATTAAATGGTTCACATTTCATTTAAAACTCTTTTTTTAAAAAAAAGCTATTTCAATCTTCAGGTTATTCTATCAGGGATAATAATTCTGAAAATGTGCTAAGTGCTGATAAAAAATCACATCGGCATCCTCCATACGATACTTCTCTAGGAAAAGATTTCTCTGGTTCTAGGACATCAAAATTCTGCAAATAAACTTCTGTTTCTTGTATCTACACCCACCATCCCGCCTTTGATGCCCATCTGTGATTTTGCAAAGCAGAATATTAAGTGAAAGTAGACACCAAGCAACTGGCTTTCTCTGCAGCCAGAAGAGTCTCCGGTGGCTTCAAAACACAAATAAGTACCTGTAAATGATTGAGATTTCTGATTGAAGGCTGCATTGTTGTTGTTGTTGTTTCTGGTCCTGAAAAGAAGTACTCACTTTTATGTCTATTCTTAGTTGCTTTGAAGAAAATGTTCATAGGTTAGTTGACTTAGTCAGTCTTCATGTCTGTAGTTAGGGGACTTACAGGCTAGCCCAAGAAAGACCAGCTCCCAGCAGGAATGCATTAGACAGGACGGACAGGTGCTGCCTGATGCTCATCCAGCCAGGTAGACAGTGGGGGGACAGCAAGGACCCCTGGGAGACCCTGAGTGTGGAGGACTTCTTGGAGGAGTACTGGACTAGTCTGCAGAATCCAAGCAAGGTTAAACAGAAAGCAGACGTTTGTCCCAGCCATGCATATAGGACAGGGTTTTGATGTATTCCTTCAGGTGCATTCATTATGAACTGCCCCTTTTTGCCATCCATGATTTCTTTGTGCTTTGAATTGAGACAAATTTTTCTCCCCTCCTGACTTATCTGAGAAATCCTGGCACTAGCTAGATTTGAGATGTTTTTGTTCAGACATTCTTAAGCTATTTAGTAAGAAGTAAAGTCTTTGTTGCATTTTTTTCTGCCGAGAAACAGCTTTTCCTTTTTGCTACATTTAAACCCTGAGCTGACTAAAAAGGTCTTTATTTCTATAGCTTGCCCCATGACACTCCACCTTTGGAGGTTCCAGAATAAAGAACTTTTATTTTTCAACAGAAGTCGCTGTATTTTCAGAAAATATTAATACATTTAAAAACTATCAAAGACAACTTTACAAGTGAATACGTGAACATAGTTATATAAAAGAGCCTGGCTCCTGGGGTGCCCATATCAGCAGACTTCCAAATTGCTTGTGAATGGCTAGACCGTGCCCCCACACCACACCCCAGCCCCAGCCAGCCAGCAGCTGCTTCACCTCAATGGAATTCATGGTCACACTGTTAAGACTTGATGAACACGTGAGGGTCCAGGAGCCAGGACCTTTATGAGAATTAGACTTGTCTGGTCTGGTCTGGTTTGGTCGGGTCTGTCGGTCCAGATGACTAAGCAAGCCCTTGAAATCCTTGCTAAGTGTAAGGGTTTTTTTTGTTTGGTTGGGTTTTTTTTAAATGTTCATGACTGTCCACAAAACTGAAATGTCCTATGTGGGACAGGAGTGATAGTGGTCGACCCCTTTCTCACTGAATACTCTGCTAACGAGAGTAGGAAGTCATCCGGAGGCGGAAGTCAGCGGTACAGGGCTGTTTGGGGCATAGCAGTGGAAGCTAGGGAAGTGAAATGGTTTTTCATGTTCTTCTGCCCCGGCAGTAAGAGAAGCTATCTGATTCCGGCAAAGGAGAAAAGCAACGAACATTAAAGCCGTGCTAGCAGACATAGGCAGGAAAACAAGAATTCACCTGAGCATGATGAAGTGCCTCAAAGAAGCTGATGCCAGTGGGAGGAGCCAGGCCAAAGGTGACCAAGAAAAGGCTTTCCAGAAACCTGTTAGAGATAGATTCTATGAGACTGTCTCTTCTAGTAGCCTGGACAAGAAAATAATAATAATAATAATAATAATAATAATAACAATAAGAATAACAATAACTTGAGAACTGAGTTTTTAAAGAACTAACTTGTTGAAGAAGGAAGATGATATAACAATGCACTTTATGCCTACTTAGAACTAATGCTAAACACAACCAAGCCTGTTTCTCACTTAAGGCAAGATAACGTGGAGAGTCCTGCTGTTATTGCCACTTTACCAAGAGAAAAATGAAATATTCAAAGGATGAAATGTATGTCAAAGGCCACATATTACGGAGTCTGTGAATATTTTGGGGTGCATAATGATTTGTCGAGTTTTTCCTGTATCAGACCCATCAATTAAATTTTTTCCAGGCTTCCCAGATGAGTGGCATAAAGATAATCTCACTAGTGTCATGCAATTGAAAAAAAATACATTATTTTTAAATTATGCACATGCGTGTCTGAGTAGTACCCTCAGAGACCAGAGGTGTGGGATCCCTGGAGCTGGAGGTACAGGCAGTTGTAAAAGGGAGTGCTGGAGCCAGACCTGGGGCCTGTGAAAGAGCAGTCCTCATCTAATGCACTCTTAACGTTTATTTTCTGCTGATTTTATCTGATCTTTATTGAGAGGGTTTAGGAAAGCGAGGCCCACATTTGCCGTTGTATCGCATGCAGTCCAGTACTTAAGCAAATGCACTTGATGATGAAGAAAAAGAAGGATGGTAAATGTCAGTTCTGAAGACAGCAAGATTTAGTTGATTTTAGCCAATGTGCTCAATTAGGAATTGGCATTGCCTGGAGAGGATCATATTTTTAATACATGAGATTGGTAATAGATTCATTTTTAATTCTTGCTCAGTGAAGCTTTTTAATATTCCTTGAAACTAAATGGAAAAATTTCCAAATTACTGCTTGGCAGTTTGGCGTGTGGGGAGAAAAGCTCTTCCCTCTCAAGCAGCTTTTCCAGGGAACAGATTAGTGTTAATTAGGGGATGTTTTACTGGTGGAATATTTTTCTTACCATTAATGTCACTGTCCTTCATCCTAAGGGTGGTGTTATTGACACTGATTGCTTTCATAGGCAGACAGACCGCTTCACAGGATTCTAGTCATCTAGCACCCTGAGACCATTGCCTTTTTACTTAAAAGCCTAAAACTGTCAAGCCTCACTTTGCTTGAGATCCTACCTGTTAAAACAGTAATTAACCCCAAGCCTTTTCTTAAGTCCCACTCAAATCCATATTCCATTATAAAAATTAGTTCTTAAAAACTTTTCTCATGGTAAATATGTCCCAAAGTGACCCCAAGCCTCAAGATGCCCAGTGAATAAAACGGCAAAGGACACTCAGATAGGAAGCACTTGAAACATGGACTGTATGTTATAACTGGTGAAGACCAATAAGTATTCACCAAATATATTATTGACAGAATGGATGACAGTGGCACTTGTGTCACATAGGGTGGTTTCAGGCCACACTTTCTTGACAACCAGCTTAGTTTTTGTCTTATTGGTCATGGATTTCAAATCACGACTGCCTGCAGGGAGAATGCTCACAATATACTATGTACCTGTGTTAGTTCTATTGCAAACAGTGCTTAACTCCCAAATTATCACCATGTGACAGATGACCTTACCTCACCTGATTCCTGAGGTCACAGTGAAGCCATCTCCTGAGGCTGCTACCATAGGAAAGAGTGAGCAGGGAAGATCGGCTCCATGCTTACTTAGGTGGCCAGTGGCAGGATCCTCAGCAAATGGCTGGCCCACTGATAGTCAGCAACCCAGGGAGCCCTGTCCTTTATGACCAAGTGTCCCTCCTGGCAGGCCATCACTTCTGTTCCTGAACGTTTCGGGGGGCGGGGGGGAAGGTAGTGAGATTTTACTGTTTGAAAGGAGAGGCAGCAAAGAATGTGTGGACATTGGAAATCACTAGAATACGTAAATATTGAAATTTGTCCAAGACATTTACATAAAATGGCTCAGTGTTTCACAGTGTTCAGTTTGTCAATGAGAAATGCTTTTAAACAAAGTACTTTTCCTGGAAATTAACAAAATGTCTTCCAATATGCATGATGCCATTTGAAAATGAAACAAAACCAAAACATGTAGGATCTTGAGAAAGAAAACAAAAAAAAAGAATTGCTAGTTTCATAGAATGACGTGGTTCTGTTTTTCACTTTTCTTTTGCTTCCTGAACTATGATCAACAAACATAAATTTAAAACAATTGGCTGCATCGTCTCTGTACTGTCATAGGTACTCTGCTGAGTGCAAACGTGAGCAAAGGTTTACAAAAATGTCACCTTCTATCCCAAAGAAGCAGACAGTGCTAGGAGGTGAGCACTCGTACACAGCGCTGTGCATGAGGCTCACGTCTGAGCTTTGTGGTAGAGTGGCAGGGCTGTGTTATGCAAGCAAAAGGAGAGAGATGTCCACTAAAGGAGGAGGCTGGGAAGACATCTTGGTGGGGGCAGGGCACTGTTTGAAGACAGCTTGGAAGAGGGCTGTCCATCAAATCACTGGCACTTGGAAGTGACAATGTAGGGCTTGGAAGTGTAGTTTCCCTTACGGACCATAGTGAAGCTGGAGGAGGGCTGGACTTCAAGAATGGACTCACTAGAGTCTCTCCAATAACATAATGCACAACCCTGGCAGTCCTTACTACAGCTTTAGTCCATGAGAAATGAACTAAATACTAATGCTTAGGTAAACAGATTAATACTTAGGAATTAACAGATGTATAGCATTATAATAACAACAGATTACTTTCTTCTTACTGTCTCCAAGCCATTGTGTCATCTCAGTAGCCTTATGGGTGAAGGTGTGTTCATTTCTTCCTCACCGATAAGAAATCCAGGCCTATACAGCTGAACCAACTACCCCACTAAGGAGTGGGACATGAAAAAAATTAAACCAAGGGGGAAACTCAGATAAGAGATCAAAGAATTTATGTTTGTGCTTCTTATTTTTTTATTCCTGTCTCGAAACCAAGCTACCACTTAAGAGAAGGTCTCTGGGGAAATCCACTTCGGTTGCATCTAAAGCAGTTGTGCTTAGGAAAGACTTTGGAAGACAATGCTATTGTTGCCTTAAAAAGAGGGGAATTGCCGGGCGGTGGTGGCGCACGCCTTTAATCCCAGCACTTGGGAGGCAGAGGCAGGTGGATTTCTGAGTTCGAGGCCAGCCTGGTCTACAGAGTGAGTTCCAGGACAGCCAGTACTACACAGAGAAACCCTGTCTCGAAAAAAACCAAACAAAACAAAAAGAGGAGACTATCTGGGCAAGTCTGCCCCTAGCAGTCCAATGTCACATGTGTAGAGTAAAGAGGTATAACTCAGACAAACACGTACTTAAGTAAAGGTGCTTCCTCACCTTGCCCAGAGAAACACACAACCACAATGAGAAAAATAGGAAACATACAGAAAGTTCCCCATGTTGTCATACTAACCATGGAGAGGGGACTTACTATGTGCATGCAGATGTTTCCTGATTGGGTTGGTGATGTTTCCATGAGTGATAAAATTAAGCCATATACAATCAGTAGAGTAGTAATTAATCTGTAGCCTCTAAAGTTTTTATTTTTATATCTGTGTGTCTCTCCAAGTGGGGATATATATAGACATGAGTGCAATGCCCACAGAGGCCAGACGATGGCGTCAGATCCCCTAGAGCTGGAGTTAGCCATGATTGTGAACTGTCAAACCTGGGCGCTGGAAAAGACCCTCTTCAAGGGCCACAGGACTTTTAACCTCTCGTAGCTTATGTTTAATCTTCATTTCTAAAGAAACCGTTATGGTGTTGCTATGACAAAGTTTTTTTCTTTTATATACCTTGTTTTCTGTTTACAAAAAATGATGTAAACTTCTCAGTGTAAAATAGTCAAAGTAGGATGTGAGCTGGGGATTTAGTGTAGAGTCGGAGCACTTGCCTGGCATACAGAAAGCCCTGGGCACATCTGTGCTATTGCATACAAATAAGTAAAATACAGTTCTATTCTCAACATACACAGCTTCAGTACACTTTCACCACAGACCGTAAATCAGACACACATGAAAAATAAAATCACTTCTTATGCTTACAAGTTATTTTTATTAAGTCGATAATTTTCTGTAAAATGGGAGGTACAATTCAAAGTGTCACTACTATATACAAAACATCAGACAAAAGATAATTTAAATGAATTGAAACACAGTTCTTTGGAATTTGATCTTGTCATTGCATATGTCTTACATAAGTAAACTAACGAATTGAGCATACGTTGTTACCTTGCCTCGCATAGACCTTCAGATGATTAACTCTGGGATAGACAGGACTTGCTCTGCCTTTTAAAGTACTCTTCCTTAGCAAGCACCTGTTGGGATCACCAGGCCACCAGGATGTACATCGGATCACAAATTAGAAAGTAAAAAGGAGTGGTGGATTCAAAGCTTGGAACAGCTGAGAAATGATACCTCATTATCCTTGCCCTTCGTGCTAAGAACAAAGACTTGTCAGCCTGGTTCATCTGCCATTTTCTTACCCACAGACTTCCTCTACTCAGTGCCTCCCCACACACACATGGTCACTGTGGCAATCAGAGAGAACCTTTCCAACCCAGGGTAAGGCATCCTGGGTTTCCAGGAAAATAGGGAGCAGAGGGAGGCGTCAGCAGGAAGGCTTGCAGTGCTGCTCATGAGGTAGATTTGAGGCTGTCCATGTGTCTGAACTCCTTTTCATAACTGTATTTCATGCGCGGTGAAGAAACACAGAGCTCCCTTAAGGAGAAGGCCCATTCCCCAAGAGGGGAACTGTGAATGAGGTCCACTCTGCAGTCCACCAAGTGTTTGTTTGACCTGGGGGCTATGAGAAGTTATCAACTGAACACTTTGTCTTGGAAACACACTTCACTGTGAAATTGTCTGCTTTTAAGAATGTCACTAGGTTCTATCAGAAACAACAAAAAATCGCCATGTGAGTCCAAGTGAAAGTCTGATAATGAGAAGCAGAAAGTGGGAAGAGAAAGGGCGGAGCATGAGAATGTCATACTAGAACACAGAAGCAGCCAGTGGGGAAGAGAAGCACACGAAGAACAGTTCTGTGAGCTGTAGTCACTCGGGTGCTGAGGTGATCAGGCCCTGGTGAATTGACCCTCTGGTTGTGTCTGCAAACATGACAAACTTTTAGCTCTTCTCCATTAACAATGAATATTTCTGAGACTGAGAACCTTTAGTAGAAAAAGCAGGACCATAAAATGCTAAAATGAGTAGATAGTTGGACAGAACCATCACTCATGTCTTCTAAGTGCTAAAGAGGAAGCTGAGATCTCAGCGGTGATTCAGATTTGTGATTGAAGATGACTCCAATGCAGCTCCTTAAGTAGTTCATAGTCATCCAGGCTTGATGGCACACACCTTTAATCCCTGCACTACAGAGACAGAGACAAGTAGATCTCTGAGTTCAAGGCCAGCCTGGTCTACAGAGTGAGTTCCTAGACAGTCAGATCTACAGAGAGAAACCCTGTCTCTGGAAAATAACAACAAAGCAGCCATTCATGGGTTATCTGTGTAGCTGAAGCAATATTATTGGCTGTCTCCAGAGGAATAATGCTAAAGGAGTGGGATCTCTAACTTTAGTGCAGCCTGGTCCTCTCAGTGTTACACTGTTTCCAGAATGACAGAGGACACAAACCATACAGAGGTCAGAGTTGTCTCTGAGTCTTGATGGGCAAAGCAGGTGGGAACTCGTGTCATTCCTGAGAGCTCACAACCAAGTCAGTTAACGGCCTTAAGTCTAAATAATCTGAAACTACAAGCTCTCCCAAACCTCTTTAGTTTATTCCATCACTTTCCAGAGCTGGCATTATGAGCAACATTGTGATAAATTATTATTTCTTACTGTGAACACCTGCTTTAAAGAAAGTCACTGCATTTTGCCAGGGATAAAAGAACCCCACAAAGATTCTGCATGGAAGAGTAGTACATCCACTCAATGTTCATGAAAGCCCTGCTATCTAAGGTCCTGCATATTGACTGAGTCCACAGGTACTCAGCAAGTGCCACTTATGAAGAAGGCATTATGACCTGACCCAACACCGTGGCCCAAGACTCCAAGAATAGGAAAGTTTTGTGATGCCATACAAGATCAACAGGACAGAGGGAAGGGCTGTCCTTTCACTTTTTATCTAAGGAATTTGAAATTTGTTTTTGAAAATAAACAGCGCAAAATGCAATAGATCAACGTGAATCCTGACGTGACTGGATATTAACTAAATCACAGTATTCCTCAGCAGTGTAGTTCAACCTCTAACTCATACGTACTCCTGAGTGCCAGGAAGCTGATCTCAGTTCTATTTTGCATTGAAGACAAAGTCTGCTAATTCAGCTCTTAGCATTCACAAAAGGCTGCATCATACAACTGCAAGCTGTAGTGAAGAGATTCCTGCATCGTGGTAGGTGTGAGGGAGGGTAGAGGAGGAGAGGAGTAGCAGAATGAAGTTGTTCCTGCTGAGGAAGGCAGCGTGATGCTTTTCTCTGTGGGCTGTCGGGAGCCTAGAGCTTCTGCTGGCTCCCAGGCTGCCTCTGCAGTAAGTTCTGTTAAACTCTGGAGGAGAAAGGGTGGCCTGGGGACGGTGGTGGGGACCTGAAGCGGTTGCCTGAATTGCTTCTGCGGTTAGAGAGAGAGAGAGAGAGAGATCATTGTGGCTCCTCTGCTTGCTTTCTCCCCTTTCCCTCTTCATTCAACTTGAGCCCCTAAGCCGTGGGGACACTGCCCACATTGAACGTGAACTTTCCCTCCTTTGTCAAACCGCTCTGGAACCCTCCTCACAGAAACTCCCAGAGGTGAGCTTCCTGGGTGATTCTAAATCCATTCATGTTGACAATGGAAAGCACCTATCGGGTATGGTTACCCACAGAAGAATGTATTAATCTCATTTGAGTGAGGGATGGGAAGAGAGCCGAGAGGCACAGAAGCTGCTGGTACCAGAATTGTTCCGACTCCAGAGCAGTGTTGTAAGTGCTACCACCTACAGTTTCCCTTGATAAAATGAAGGAAGCCTGGCTAACTTCTGGGGAAATCAGGAGAGCCCCTGCAAGCAGGAGTGGCAGGGCCCCTGAAGGACTCTGAGTGTTTGGTGGACAGTAGAGTAATACCTCTTATGATATTTCAATTTATCTTCATATTCACCTTGGATGACACTGTGAACATTAGAGATCTCAGTAAAAATCTGTTGAGCGTGCACTACGTGGAGGATGTTGTTTGTATTGCTTTAAATCTCTTCAACAAACTTTAAATCTTCAGTGTCTAGTTCCATTAGACCCTGAGCCAGATGGCTCCATGGGGGCCCTGGGAACAGCCTGTGGGACATCTCCACTATATATAAACCCAAGGAAAGAATAGCCTCTTAGGGTTGCATAGACCCATAATTTGGAAGCAGTGAAGTTCTGACCACCATTCAGTGTCCCCAGATGTTGGATTGCCAGAGTAAGCAAGTAAGAGAGGGGATTCTCAGCTGGATTTCAAGTTTAGACAAGCAATTAGTAAGTAATATTTTAGTACAATTATACCCCAAATATTGCATGATATATACTTATGGCTGATAATAATTGTTTATTTGAAATTTAATTGGGTCCTTACATATTATGTGGCCACCCAACCCAGGCAAGGATTGGAGGGGAAAATGGTGAGATCTGAGTTATTTGGTATATATAAATATTCTTCTGTTTAAGGCATTAGGGCATTTAACTTTCATCCAATAGAAGGGAATCTATCCTCTTGTGGTCCACCCTCACATGATGTGTTCCAACTCAAACTGAGGCAGGAGAAGTTACATCACAAAAATCCTAAGGGAAACTGTTTCCTTTAATGTCTTAAATAGTCATTCAAGAAATTCTAACCTTAAAATACTGGTCTCAATTAACCCACATAAGACTCTCATTTTACAATTTGATAAAAATGCATGCATGCCACAAGCCCTAGGGATACACATGGCTATATACTGGTAACTGGATTGTGAAGTGATTCCCCCATTAACAGTGACAGTTAAGGGGGTTCACGAAGGAGGCACAGTGCCAAGGACTGAATCACAAGAATGATGGCTGTTTGGGAGCTGGAGTCAAATATCAGTCTTTAAACCAAGTCAAAGCCTGGGCCACAGCTGCCTCCTGTCACTGACAGGCAGGGAAGGAAGTCAAACGCACACTTGGGAGTGTTTCCTGATGCTTTTTTATTTCAAAGAACTGGGACTTAAACCAGGCGCCCCTAAATAGAAAGCAAATATATCCACCTACTTAATGGTCATTTGCCTGTAGTTTCTTGGTAAGAAAAATTATTCCGAATGGAAAGGTTGCTTTGGAAAAATAAAAAAAAGCAGCCCTGAACTGTGAAATGGGGGCTGCAAATGGGGGCAGGGGGAACATTAAATCACAGTTAGACACAAATGGTCCAGGTCACAGGGCCCATAGATTATCAGTGTCTGACAAACCTACATGGTTTATAATCACTAAAACTGTTTTAATCTTCCTGAGCAAGTTTTATTGAAATCTACTGAATTACACTGGGTTAGTGGTTGTAAGAATGCACAGTCAGGGAAACAATTCATAAATTAATGGAGGTTAGTAACACATCTGAACCAGATGCTGCTTATCAGAAAGGGCTTCGTCCCGTCCAGGGGGACGATCTCGCTCTGTAATCACCGAGAAGTTTGCCAATCCTCATATGCCCCCACCCACCTCTGAAGTCTTCTCTGCGCTGAACTTTTTTTTCCCCTCATTTTCATAAAAATAACTTAAAGATTGCATTTGTGAGATAGGGTGAGAACTGGGATGTAAAAGTACAGAGGGGAAGAAATGGGGTAGACTCTTGGTGAATGCTGTTCTCTGGACAAGTGTGGAATGTAACTGTTTGCCCCCTGGGAGTGTCTGAGCCATACTCTAGTGGAGATACTTGTGATGGCATCAAGGACAGTGAAGGGTGTATCATTAGATGGGGCACTGACTCCATGTTCTGTTGTGGCGCTCTTTGGATGAGGCATGCATTTGTGCCTTTACGAGGTTGTTAGTAAATGCAGAATAAGCATCCTGACTTTCCTTTACAGTCTTCCATGGCTAGTGTTGGTGATGCACATAAAGTGCAAGCCCAGGTTGATGGACTATAAAATGGCTGAGCAAATGTTCATTGATCTGATAGAAGCAACAATGCAGCATGAAATGCACCCTGAGAAAATGATTGCATAAAGATTCATGCATCCTTTTACTCAGGAACTTGTTAGCCTGGGTCTTCTTTGACACCACTGTCCTGCTCAAACGTCTTCTGGCTTCCCTTTGTCCTTAGAATCTCTAGCACTTTGCTTCATGGCCCCTTACAGTCTGTTTGCTTTTACTCAGCCACAGTGTCTGGTAGAATTCTCCACAGCCTTTGCCTCCCTAGTAGGCCTTTGCTTTCCTTGAAGACTCAATTCAAGAATTCCACTGTGGAGGTGGCTCAGTAGGTAAAGATGCTATGTGAACATGAGGACTTGAGTTCAAATCTCTAAAACTTATGAAAAAAGCCAGGTGGGGATGCCTGTGCACCCGCAGCACTGGGCAAGGGTGGGGGAGGTGTGAGGGGGAGGGGGAAAGGGAGGGGGAAGGGGCAGAGGCGGGCATACCCCTAGAACTCACTTAGCCTGGCAGCCTAGCTGAAAGGTGAGTTTCTAATCTGTTGAAAGACCCCATCTTACAGGGTTAGGATAGAGAACAAGAGAGGAGACATCTTCCTTTATCCTCAGCATGCCACACCCACACACTTGTGTTTAGGTCAACAACACAAACACACCACACCCCAACACACACATGCTCCTCCAGTGATGCCTCTCTTATGCTGTAGCCCTTGCCTGTGCCCTCCATGAGAACCCATGGAGCACTGGATTTCGCATTTTCTCTGCCTATCCCTCTCGGTGAGCTCCAAGTATCTTGAGAACAGACTGTCTTTTTCTGACTTCCATTTTCACAAGTGAATGAATGAAATGCACAGGGGTGGTCAAGCCCTTGTTCTAATAATGAATGTTCTGAAGTGTGTCATCAACCTACATTCCCTCTCAAGGTTTAGAACACAGAAAAGATACTAGAGACCACAGACAGACAGACAGACACACATACACACACACACAAACACACACACTATCAGTAGTGACAATTCCAACAGTTGAAAAGAGGACAAGCACATTTCTGTACCAAGATGGAGAGGCAGCTTCGTGGAGAAGATGGGATTTGGGGTGGGCTTTGGCCATGGTATTAAAGTCGGAGATTCTTTCTCTAGGAGGATCACCAGCCATCCACTCCAGGGCACGGTGGGAATATAGACTAGAAAGAGAAGGCCACTTGTAAGTGTAGGTCATGAGCTATAAGCAGGGGAAGTCCCACTCAGTGCCTCCTTTGGTCTAAACACTCCTGAGAAGATGCTTTCAGCAGCCTTAGACATGTGTGCAGTCCATGGACAGACACACATAGCTCTGCTAAGAGGGCATTAAACACAGCTTTAGAAATTGAAGTGTGAAACTCTGACTCAGAATGTACATTAATTACCTTAGCCCTAAATGACTTGTTCCCGAGTGCTTTCTATATGTTATGCTTAACTGTGCGCATTTGTGAAAAGGTATTGGGTCCCTTTGGTACTTGACCCTGGAAAGCCCGGAAGGGATTCTCATCGTATGTTCATCGCCATACCTTGTGACTCTCCAGTTGCTGTACCTGGATGAGCCCATTTTACTAGAGAGAGTAAGTGTTCAAAGGAGAAAGAAAACAGGCCAAGGAGAGAAGACAGCAGCCCCCACCATTGCTTGGTGCTCAGTGGTGGGTGTGGGAAAGGAAGGAACTCGAAGCCACAGACAGGTGGTGGCCAAACTCTGGGAGCTTACCTAGTGAAGTGTGCACCAGGCCATCTGCCTCCATCTTTCTGTTCCACATAGAACAAACCATTGGCCATTTCTGGTCTTAGATCTACACACACACACACACACACACACACACACACAACAGCTAAAGGACAATAATGCATGTCTTCATAGAAACTACTGACTGGTGACTCATTCAGAAGCCACTTGGATA